>BQMB01000442.1:0-40559 GCA_027943415.1 Closterium sp. NIES-67 | reverse complement strand
AAAAGGGGGCATTCTGAACAAACAAGGGGCATTCTGAACAAAAAGGGGCATTCTGAACAAAAAAGGGGGGCATTCTGAACAAAAAAGGGGGGCATTCTGAACAAAAAAGGGGCATTGCTGAACAACATTCTGAGAGGGGAGCAACGCAAGCAGAGATGAGATGACAGGTGTTCCCAGGAGTCGAATAAACAAGTGGAGCGGAACCAGTAGAGCGGCCGACGCACCTGGTCCTCTGTCTTCCTGGTGACTCGCGAGAGGATCTTGTTGAGCTTCACCTTGGTTGGGGTACATCATCTCACGAGTGGATGAGACAGGTAGTTGAAGGAGAGGAAAAGTGGTGGGGGAGATCGAGAACGGGGGAAACATACCTGGTCCTCTGTCTTCCCGGTGACTCGCGAGAGGATCTTGTTGAGCTTCACCTTGTGGTACATCATCTCGCGCACCTGCAGCCCCACGTCTATGGCCTGATTGGGAGGTGCGGAGGGGGGGGGGGAGGGAGACGGGAGGGCGGAAGGGAAGGGGCTTGTTGTACCACGTGCCTACTTGTGTACGTCATCTCGCGCACCTGTCGCCCCACGTCTATGGCCTGATTTGGGCGGGGGGAGGGGGGAGAGAGGGGGAGGGGGGAAAGGCGGATGTTAGGGCAACACGTCCCTCCTTGTGGTACATCAACTCGCACACCTGCCGCCACACGTCTATGGCCTGGCGGGGGTGGTGGGGGGGGAGAGGGGGAGGGAGAGGGTTCGTTGGGTGCAGCAGTCGGTATCACCTCCCACCTCGAGGTACATCATCTCGCGCACCTGCAGCCCCCGTCTATGGCCTAATGGGAGAGAGGGGGTGGGGTGGCGGGGGGAGGGGGGAAGGGAGAGGAAGCCAGAGGGAAAGGGCAAAGGGGGTGTGGGGGGGTGGGGGAGGGAGGGGGGGGGTTTGAGCAGAGGTCGGTAGCACCTCCTGCATCGTTCGTGGTACATCTTGCGCACGAGCAGCCCCACGTCTAGGGCCTGCACAGGAGGTGGGGGAATGGCGGTCGAGGGGGCATGTCTGTTGTTGGGGCGCAACAGCCGCTATCACCTCCTGCCCTGTCGTGCATCATCTTGCGCACCTGCACAGGTGGTGGGAAGTGGGAACGGGGCCGAGGGGGAGGGGAAGGGGGAGACTTTTGAGTCGACTCAAAAATCGTCTTGAGCACCTGCACAGGCGGTGGGAGGTGGGAACGGGGCCGGGGGGGAGGGGAAGGGGGAGGTGGGGGGGGGGGGAGGGGGCAGTCGGTAACACCTCCAACCATATGGAGCATCAGCATAAGGTGATAGAGTGGCTGCTCGCAGGCATGCGTGTCACCTCGCCGCCACATCAGCAGAGAACTGTAAGTCGCCCCAGCCGCTCATGAAATAGCGAGAGACTTTTTATCATTCTCGGAAGATTCTTGAGAGAGATTTGTGAGTGATAAAAAAAAAAAAAAAAAAAGAGCCAAAATTTTAACTCAGCAGAGACCAGTAAGTCGCCCCAGCCGCTCATTAATTACCCAAACCGAGGCAGCAGCAATGTCCCTGACGCGACGCGACTGCATCGCCGACCCTAGAGTTCTACCACAAGTAAGTTAGCACAGCACATCTCAAATCCCAGTCTCTCTCCAATCACCGAGCCCTGCGCGCCTCCCAGCGGCTGGTGAATCATCACCCGCGAATTCGGCATGCAGAACCTCTTCCCCTTGGTGCCAGTGGCCAGCAGAAGAGCCCCCCATGGACGCACAGCTCAACCCCCCCAAGTTCCACTTACCCGATCCCTGCGCCCCTCCTAGGGGCTGGTGAATCATGACCCGCGAATTCGGCATGCAGAACCGCTTGCCCTTGGTGCCTGTAGCCAGCAGGAAGGCCCCCATGGAGGCGGCGAGGCCGAAGCAGATGGTGAGATGTCGGCGCGACACAGCTTCATGGCGTCGTAGATGCCCATGCCGGCTGTCACCGACCCGCCGGGCGAGTTGATCAGCATCTTGATGTCGCGCGTGGGGTCCTGTGAGTCCAGAAGCAGTAGCTGGCTGATTATGAGGTCCGCGCTGAAATCGTCCACCTGCGGAAGGGAGGGAGCGGCAGGGGCAGGCGAGAGTCAAGGACCCCACGCAGTAGCTGGTTGATTATGAGGTCCGCGCTGAAGAGTCCACCTGCAAGATGGGAGAAAGGGGGGGGGGGGATGATGGCCCATGGAAAGGGGGATAGGGGGGAAGCGGTGATGCTGCCCCCATGCCTGCTCTCACCGACCCGCCCGGCAAGTGGATGAGCATCTTGATGTCCTGAGAGCGGGGTCCTGCGGGGAGCAGGTTTGGCGGAGAAGGGGGGGAATTGGCATTCGAGTGAGAGGGAAAGCGCGGAAGAGAAGCACACTGCCGTCATCAATCCAACGACCCCCCTCTCCGGCGGGTTCCGCCATCCCTCCCACCCCAACACTCGAGCTGTCTACATCATCCAGAAGTGCACAGGATTGATGATTGGAGAAATGCACACCATCATCAATCCAACACCCCCTCCGCCCCCTTCCCACCCCTTCCCCCCCTTCCTCCCCTTCCCCCCTTCCTCCCCTTCCCCCCCTTCCTCCCCTTCCCCCCCTTCCTCCCCTTCCCCCCCCCCCCTCCTCCCAGGCGGGTTCCGCCAGGTTCCGCCATCCCACCCCAACGCTCGAGCTGTGTACTCTCTCCCAACAAACGCGCCACAGTACCCTAATTCGTCGATTCGATGACAATTTAGTAGGTGCTGAACTAAATGTATTCGCGAACCGATTTACTGTTCTGACGGTCAGCTTTTTGAGTCGACTCAATAGTGAACTCTTTATTGTTCGAACGGTCAGCGACCGCATCGGACTCGCCTGCGTGCCGAGGAAGGCGATTCGCTGGCTGAGAAGGATCGACGTGGGTTCCTGACTGCTGGTCCGCGCTCAACGTCTGTAAGATGTGAGGGGAAGCCAGAAGCCAAAAGCCAGAAGCCAGAAGCCAGAAGCCAGACTCCAGTGTCGACCTTTCTCATTGGAGAGTCGACACCTTTCTAACGGGAGACTCCAGTGAGAAAGATCCTGCAGAAGAGTCCACCCCGTTAGACGTCACTCTTTCTCCAATGAGTGACGATCCCTGGGATCTCACTCACGCGCTCGGCGTCCCTGAGATGTGAGGGGAAGCCAGTGGCCGCGGCGTCGTCTGCTGCTCCGCGCTCATTCGCGGCAATAAGGTCTGGTCACACTCGCGGGAATAAGGTCTGGCCGCATTCGCGGGCCCAAGGTCACATGAAACTAGCCTGCATTCCCCGAGCCTCTGATACTCGCCTGCGTGCCGAGGAAGATGACTCGTTGGCTCAGAAGGATCGACGCGGGGTCCATCCACGCCCTGCAGCCGCGGCTTCGTCTGCTGCTCCGCGCTTTGACTGCTCTACTCTTCACGCGACCTATTCAGCCTTGCCTTTTGAGTCGACTCAAAAGTCAGCTCGCGACCTACTCAGACTTGCCTGCGTGCCCAGGAAGATAATTCGTTGGCTCAGAAGGATCGACGCGGGGTCCATGTCCTGCAGCCGCGGCATCGTCTGCTGCTCCGAGCTCATTCGCGTCGCGGGGAACTGGCTGGCCTCCGCCACGTCGAAACCCGCGCCGCCGAGGCTAGTAAGTGACGGATCAAGCCCTAAAACGTCGTTTCGGCTGGCACCGCTCGAGACCGACGCGCGGCAGTTAACCCCTGTTTTACGTCCAGCAGCGCGGCTGCTGGCGGCGCGGCTCGGAATCGTCCATCTCGGACAGCCGGAAGCCGTGCCGCTTCCCGCGGTTTTCGCGCTTGCCGTCTGGGCTGCGCTGCAGAGCCCGGTGACACGCCGTGCTAGCGGCGCAGAGCCGACAGCGAGCTCCATAGGTCGGATTATGCAGGGGAGTAGGGCAAGGCGCTGCTACGAGATCGTTTCGGGCCTCCGAGTGACACGTAGGGAACTTCTAGGTCTGACCTGGTTGATTGACAATGTGGCTCTGATGGGTTGGGGAGCGAAGAAAGTGGGGAGTGTGTCTTGGGGGGGCGGGGGGGGGGGGGGAGGAGGAAGGGGGGAGGGAGGGAGGGAGGAGGGGAGGGAGGGGAGGGAGGGAAGGGGAGGGGGAGTGTGAGGGTGGAGGTGGGGGGGGATGTTGGCGGAAGGGCGCGGAGTACTGGGAAGGGTAGCGCGCGGGGGAGCTTGAGTGCGGGGTCTTGTTTTGATGAACTAATGTTGTTCTGTACCTCAACCTGCTTATTAGCGGGCACTTAATCTCCAAACACTATCAACCTCAAATCTAGCATATTTTCTTCGGGATGTGGGCTGAAGTTGTAATGCAATTCCTTGTCGTGGCACTGGGATTACCCTGTCGATCCTCTCTCTCTCTCTCTCTCTCTCTCTCTCTCTCTCTCTCTCTCTCTCTCTCTCTCTCTCTCTCTCTCTCTCTCTCTCTCTCTCTCTCTCTCTCTCTCTCTCTCTCTCTCTCTCTCTCTCGGAGGGGTACTTGGGAGGCTTTCCTCTCCTCAGGGAAGGTGGATATATGGAACTTAACCCTCCTGATGACATCCTTTCTTGTCCTAGTGGTGGGGACTGGGATAACCCTAGTCGATCCTCTCACTCTCTCTAGGGGGGTTACTGAGGAGGCTTTCCTCGGGGAAGGTGGATGTATGGAGCCTAACCCTCCTGATGACATCCCTCCTTGTCCCTGTGGTTAGGGCTGGTGACTTTATGACATTCCTTATCGTACATAAACCCCATTTTGCGAGTACAATGAGACGACATCTTTTGATAGTGAAATTAATTCGTAAAATTGGAATACTTTCCCTCTAGATAAATTGATAAGTGTGAAAAAAGTTCTCATTCAACAAACATAACCATGGTTCTGTAATTACTCCCATTTGTGGACGTTGAAATATGTAAGGAAATGGTATTTCCCTATCACGGGGTTTATGTCGTATACCTACAACTAGGATCCAGCGAAGTTGGATCCAATTTCGTACATAACCGAACTGAAATACGCACATTCAGCATTCCACCGTACTGTACCACACGCGATGGATCCAACTCTGCTGAATCCAAATTTGTACGAATACGCCCTCAGTCAATAAGGCGTACACTAATACAACGGGGTTGCCGCGAGTAAGGAATGAGTAATTCCTTACTGAGGCTTGCTACAGGGCGTACGACTTGAACAGTCCCGAACCAGCGATAGGGTTCCAGACCTTTCAGTTCGAGCCTCCTGGGCCTTTCCGGACCTTGCTACGACACATTGAGGCCCTTCGATACATTTCTCGAACCTTCCGATCCTACGTCCAGGATCACCCTAGGCTTTCTATATATTGTATTGTCTTTCACTCGTTCACAGTTTCGCCATTGCCCTCCGCGCTACTCGGCAGTCCCATTCATAATACTCGGTATTCAGAGCCACTTTCCTCACCCGCTGGGCTTCTGAGGGCATAACGTTTTTTTTTCGGGGGGGGGGAGAGCCATCCCCTCGAGGGCGGTTGTGTCCGTCCTGACATGGCGAAGTTTTTGAAGAGTGTTTCCGGTATGTTGTTCATTTCGCATATCGTTAAAGAGGCTTCGGTTGCAATTTCGAGATTTTCGGCAAGCAGCAACGACGATTCAGATTGGTGTCCGAATGGAGCGAGGAGCTCGTCATGAGACGACAAGCTCGCGGATATCCCCATGCGAAATGGATTTTGTCAAGAGCGCGTGTAGCAGACGTGGCTGCATGGTGAAGTGTAGCTGATGTCAAGGGCTCGGCGTTTTCGGTAGGCGACACGCAGGTGAAGACGAGACTTCGGATACTGTTCAGCAAACGCGGCGTTGGAGTTTTTGGCACGACCAAGGATCGCACGGCAGCACACGTGGGGCTCAGGCACGGAAAAGTTTCGGGGAGTACTGACCTCGAAATTTATTCGCGTGACCTGCCCGCCTGGAGGTGTAATTCGTCTGCCCTGGAGTTTCGAGCTCGACGAGTCTGGATTCCCACAGAGGAAGCCATTTTCGTGGTCAGAAATTATACCCCACGATCTACGGAGGACGACAAGCAATTACCCTCGGGTCGAGTTTAAGTGTCATCGACGGGTCACCGCTAAAAGTCAATGACGAAGAGCTGACGCAGAGAAGGAGAACAACTGGGAACAGCCAAGAAATTTTACGGAGTCAGCGGCTGATGGATCCCCCGACTGACTTGGCTGGGTCGCTCGATTTTCAGCACCACCACCAGGTACCAGTTCGGGTTTAAGACTACTCCGACGGTTCTGGCCGAATAAGGGTGGTGAGCCAGCGGATCACCCTGTGCTGGTGGATCGAAGGAAAATTTTCGGCGCTACACGATAGGTGCACGATTTGTGAAAATCGTACGCTCTACAGTGGGAGGTGCGAGAAGCAGATTAACGAAAATTGCGAAGGAAATTTGCGAGAGCAATCGGACGGTACGTGGAGCTCGGGTCCGATACGAACGGTGAGGATGTGTCGCCGAGATCGACGGAGCTGCGAGTTTTTTCGAACGAAAGTGCGCGCTACTGTTTTGAGGATGACGAACGTGGGCGCTGGGTGAACAGCAGCCTACGGGGGTCTTTTATCAAGGAAGCGGCAGTTGAAGAAATTTGCGGCAGTGGAAGAAATTTGCTGCAGTTGAAGCAGATTTTTGCAGAGACGGAATTTTTCAGGGAGGGGAAGGAGAATCCCTCACGTAAGCTGCAAAGCGGTCGCCCGCGAATTAGACTGATTAATTCGCCCAACTACGATAGCGTTTTGCGCTTACCTGAATACGGGCACACGACAGATTCACCCCTGCTCTGGAGTGTATTCAACAAAATGGAGCTTCGGGTTACTGTTGCAGTGGGAAAAGCGTGTTGCCGTCACGGAAAATTTGGAGTCACGCGGGAGTCTTCAAGGGTTATCTCTGAGTTGCGGGACTATAATCAAAGACTCGGCTGCGAGGGCTCATTTGTGGATTTACCTGGACGAGCGCAATGATGGGTGAACGTCGGCGCGTCGCTAATATGCCAGGTACCTACCGAGCTGTGCGATGGTTTAAATACCGGCATGGTTAGTCGGTGAAACTGCAGAGAATGTGCTTTTCGGAGCGGAGAACTGTACCCAAGTTTTTCTGGGGTACCTGCCGTAGCCGCGCGATGGGTGAACGTCTACACGTCGAACCGGTCAGGAGGAGTTTCGGAATTTACAACACGAAGCAGATCGACGGCATTCTAGGGAGCAGAATTATTATCTACGGCGTCGGACAGAGCTAGATTCTACGTGGCGCAGCTGCCCTGCGTTATAGGGTCGCGCTGAGACTGGTCCCGACGAGCAGAGTTTGAAGATACTTTAGTTTTCTGGGTCTGAAGAACCTTGAAGCAGGGTATTTTCGGCAACGACGACAGAGGAATTTCTTTTCATGGAGGGGGGAGAGAGCAGCTGCGCAGCAGTTGTTTTTGGATTTTCCCTCGACAAGTTTGACATCCGCTGCAGGAGCATCGACGGACAGATGCTGTTTGACCGACTGAATCGACGGATAGATTCGAGTTGGCACTTCACGAATTTCGTAGGAGTTTGCGAAAGTTGACGGCGCGTTTATATTGACCGCCTGAGGCGACATCGACTACGGTTACTGGACTAATTGTGATTTCGTCCATGTGCTGATGGAATTCGCTGACTTTCGTGAGACGGGGACGCGTGTTCTCACATGTGTCGCGAATGACATCGCATTTGACGAATTGCTGGAGTTCGTTGACTTTGCGAAATATGGACGCGTGTTTCAGCGAGTGTCACGACTCGCGTGGAACTAAACGAGGAGCGATCTACAGTTACGGAGCTACGGACAAGTTTGGCGCTATGCAGAAGATTCGGCTCGCCAGCTTGCAGCAGCGTGAATAACGTGGTGTTACTGTGAGGATACAGTACACGACGACGGGGTCTGTAGTAATTCTCGGCGAAGGATTAGCTGGAGACAAGGAGGCTGTGGTGCGGTAGTTTCCCTACTGCCCATTTGGTTATCTGGGTAATTCTACCAAGATTCGACGGATACGATCGACCGCGATCGTTTCGACACGTTTCGACCGTTGGATGGAGTTTCCTTGAAGAAGCTCGAGATTCTCAACAGTGGTGGCTTCACTACTACGAGATTCAGTTAGAGTGTGTGTAGTTTTATTTATTTGTGTGCTTATCTAGAAGGGGGGAGAGTGTAAGGAATGAGTAATTCCTTACTGAGGCTTGCTACAGGGCGTACGACTCGAACAGTCCCGAACCAGCGATAGGGTTCCAGACCTTTCAGTTCGAGCCTCCTGGGCCTTTCCGGACCTCGCTACGACACATTGAGGCCCTTCGATACATTTCCCGAACCTTCCGATCCTACGTTCAGGATCACCCTAGGCTTTCTATATATTGTATTGTCTTTCATTTTATTGTCATTCACTCGTTCACAGTTTCGCCATTGCCCTCCGCGCTACTCGGCAGTCCCATTCATAACACCGTGCAGCTCTGCAACGAAATTCAAATCGCGGTACCCAAACGTGGCCTCCTGACAAGCCGCATGCATTTTGCCCGCCTTGCTGTTTCATTACTAGATCTGGGCGCTTCGCACCACACGTCGCAGCTCTGCCGAGCAGCGACCATGTGCTCTAGGCTAGTTATATCCATGCTCCCTGTTGTTTGATGTTGCCTCGTTGTATTGTTTTTCCTCGCTAACTATTCTACACATTCACATTTCACATTTAAGTTGGTGTAAGGAAATAGTATTTCCTTCTCACTGGTTTTAGTTAGTACGGCGTACACTGCTATAACGGGGTTGCCGCGCAGCTCTTTTACGAAATTCAGATTGCGGTAACTGAATGTGGCCTCGTGACGGGTCGCATGCATTTTTGCCGCCTTGATCTTTCATGCCTAGATCTGGGCGCGTCGCACCAATTTACGAACCACACGTCGTAGCTCTGCTAAGCCACAACCGTGTGCTCAAGGCTAGCTATTTGTCAGCGTGAGAATGAGTGACTAGAATAAGGTGGTGCAAGGGAATATAACCAAAGGGTTTGTACTCTATATAAGCATGCACCTAGCTAGCCTATAACATATACAAATTATATGTTGACACACCCCCTTGACTTGACAAGCGGCAAAGACTAGTAAGAGATACGTAGCTCAGGGCGGCACCACTAGTCCAACCTCTGAGAAAAGGGTCTGAAGACCAGTCAGAAAGAGTACAGACGAAAAAAGTGTAATCCAAGGCGGCACTACTAGTCCAGCCACTGGAACAGGGCCACAAGGCCAATCAAGATAATAGAAAAGAAGTACACAATCAAGGACCTAGCGAGTGAGAAGCTACATGAACTGGACCAAACAGTAAACAGTGCCATTGATGATCTTTAGGCGGAAGCGCCTTCGTAAAGATATCAGTTGTGTTGGCACCGGAGACCAAGTGTACTACGCGGGCCTAGCGGCGTTGCTGCAGCTCGTGCAGGAGGAAGTACCGCAGCTGGATGTGCTTCGCTCTGCCCTCCAGTCGAGGCTCCTAACACAGGAAGATTATGGCCGTGTTGTCAGTGTACAAGACAAAGGCAGAGATAGGCCGCTCACCTAGGTCGATGAGCAAGAAGGTCAGACAGCGAAGCTCCTGTGCTGTCATGGCACCAGCATAGATCTCAGCCTCACAGCTAGACTAAACAACAGACGACGAACGAGTGGACCGCCACGAGACGGCTCCTGCACCAAGGCTAAAGCAGTAGCCCTGGGAGGACTTGAGCATCTCAGCGTCATCTGCCCACGAAGCGTCTGTGTGCCCAGTAAGGACCACTGGCACTAGCCCCATACCCGATGTACTTGCTAGATAACGCAAAACCCTCGCAGCGGCCGACCAGTGCTGCAGTCGGTGTCTGCCTGTTGCCACAAAGCGAGCCAGGATGCTGAGAGGGTATGCGAGATCTGGACGAGTGCAAGTCATAAGGTACATGAGGCAACCCAACAGCTCTGCGTGAAGACCACTAGGCTATACAGACTCCTCAAAGAATGGAGCAGTGAGTCTGTGATATACCGGCAGAGGTGTGGGTTGTGCAGAGGAGAACTAAAGGCCGAACCTCTGAAGGACTTGACGCACCAAGTGTGACCAAGTCAGAGTGATGGTGCGCGCTGCTCTGTCCCTGGAGATCTACACGCCAAGGTAGCGGCGCAGCTCTCCCAGGTCAGTGCAGGTGTGTCTCCTCAACAGCTCAGCCTTCACAGAGGCTAGTGCGTCTCTATCTGCAGTAGTGAAGACCAGGCCGTCTACGTAGACAAGGATGTAGAATGGGTCTGGCCAGCATGAACGAAGAGCGAAGGGTCTGCAGACGAGGGAAAGAACTGCAGGTCAGCTAACGTAGCATGCAGCGTGTCATGCCACTTGCACGGCGCCTGCCGCATGACGTAAGCCGGGCGTCGGAGAAGCCACTGGGTCCCTCGGGTGAAGGTGCCGGTGAAGCGTGGCAGGTGACGCAAATAGACCTGCTCGTGGAGACTGCCCTAAAGAAACCCTGTGGAGAAGTCGAGAGAGTGCAGCTCGTAATCACGCTGTACAGCTATGTGTAGCAGCGCCCGAAGACTAGTCATCTTCCAGGTTGGGGCGAAGGTTTGGAAAAAGTCAACACCCTCGCGCTGACTTAAGCCTCTAGCAACGTAGCGCGCCTTCAATATTGGTGGCTATCCAAGAGGGCGCTTCACCTTGAAGAGCCACCGGCCATCGACTACGTTCATCCCAGGTGGGGGAACTGCGTCGACGTAGGTGCCGGTGCATCTCTAAGATGCCATCTCCGCGTCGATAGTAGCTATCCACTGAGAGGCCCAGAGTCCCGAGGTCGCCTCCATGTAAGTGCGAAGGGTTAGGATGTCAAAGGCATCTGGGTCCCCCTCAGGGACTAGTAGCATGGAGCAGAGATCAGGTGCGACCTTGGACAGGAAAGCAAGCTCATACTGCTGGTCCTCCAGGACGTCGCTGCCAAGGGCAGGAGCACCCCCGACGGACGGAGGACGGATTGGGTCAGAGACCAGAGCGGTGGCGTAGTCAAGGCAGCGGGTAGATGCGAAGTCAGCGACGTCAGCGACAAGCGTGTCAAGGCTCGAGACAGGAACATCCAAGTCGGTAACAAGGGAGGCAAGGACCCAAGGAACAAGCGGACTAGCAGCACGAAGGTAGTCAGACAAAGGAGGCGAAGCGGCAACAAGCGAGGATGGAGGAGGCGACGGGAGGAGGGGAGGACAAGGCGCATAGGAATGAAGCAACATAGGGTGGGAGCGCTGAACAGGAGAGGCCGGATGAGTACGGGAGGGACGGCGAGACCAGACGTGAGACGGGAGCGTCGGGTCAGGAGACAGGGGAGGAGACACAGGAGGAGAACAAGGGGGCAAACGAGCCAGAGACGAGTCTCACGGAGGAAAAACAGGGCCGTGGACAGGCAGGGGAGGCGGTGGGGAGCAGTGGAGACAGCCGGCACGTGCGTCGGCTCAGAAGGGAGCCAAAGTCGGTGGGTCGGTGGCGGCAGAGCGACGCGGCAGCGCAACGACACGGCGGCTCGACGGCACTGCGGTAGCCGGTCAGTGCGGGGCCGGGGCGAGCTGTGGTCGGCAGAGCAGGAGCTGGTGGTGCTGGGGGACCTGCGGAGGGCACATGGCCAGTGAGGGAAACGAGGCCAGTGAGGGAGCATGGGGCCGGTGGCGCGTACAAGGCTAGCTAGGGCGCGAGGGGGCCAGCGGGGCGCACGGGGCGAGCGGGGCGCACGGGGCCAGCGGGATGCACGCGACTAGCGGGGTTTGATGGGGCCAGCAGGGTTCGACGGGGCCAGCGAGGTGCTAACGGGCCAGCAGGGCGCTAATGGGCCAGCGGGACCTACGGGGCCAGCAGGGCGCACGGGGCTGGTGGGGTGCATCGGGGCCAGCAAGGCTAGCGGGGTCTAGTGGGGCCAGTGGGGCGCACGGGGCTGGCGGGGTGCTACGGGGCTAGCAGGGCGCATGGGGCCAGGAGGCCGCTAACAGAGCTAGCGAGGATCTAAGGGGCCGAGCGGGGCGCGAAGGGGCTAGCGTTGCGCTAAGGAGCGGCTAGGACTAGGCCTAAGGCGGAAGCGCGGGTGGGCGAGGAGACCTAACCTAGCGTGATACCATTTCATCGTGAGAATGAGTAACTAGAATGAGGTGGTACAAGGGAATATAACCTAAGGGGTTGTACTCTATAAAACCATGCACCTAGCTAGCCTATAACATATACAAATTATATGTTGACACTAGATCCATGCTCCCTGTTGTTTTGATATTGGCTCCTGTTGTATTGTTTCCTCGTTAATCAATCCTTCGACATATGCTCTTTGCGTTTCATTACACCTGGTATCAGAGCCAACGATCCTCAGCCTTGCGCTGTAGTTCCGCTGCAATACCGACACTTAGGGAGGCGGATGCCCTGTGCTGGTAATATTAATTGACAATTACCTACAGCCATGATTGTGTTCGCCGTGCCAGCGTGTCGAAAGCCGCCCAAAACTTTCCGCGAAATGGTGGATCCGTCGGCGTCTACCGCCATGACTCCTGAAGAAAGGGTCAGCAGTACTTGAAGAAGCTTGTTTTACGCACGAGTTGTACCAGCAGGAGTTGGCGCGTCTGCGAGCTGAAACGGCCCAAGCTGAATCTGAGATATCTGCACTTCGGAACCGACTACCTCGGACACAACACGACACAATCACAACAGCGACAAATCAAGGATTACAGCAGCAAGTATCCTAGCAGCATTCCAGAATACATGGCGACAATCAGCGACCACATGCGGCTTCGCCCGAGGGTTCGACGAACAACCCATAACCGGCTATTGGAGCGGAAATTGGCGAGAGGACGAACGAGAATCTACCTCTTCGACCGGCCTACAAACTGCAAACATCAACATGGCGTCGGGAATTCTCAAGACGTAGATGCCGCTCACGTTCGACCCGAGCCAGCGTAACAGTTTGTCCGTCAGCGGATGGATTTTCCACCTTAACCGTTTTTTACGACTGCAACCTCGTCAGCGACGACACGTAGAAAATCCGATACGCCGTGTCGCTCCTACGTGGACCGACTATGATTGGTGGCAGCAGATAATTCAGTCGCACGAGCCAGATACGACACCGCGCGTGATCAGGCGCTTTTGCACCACCAATCACTGTGCTGGAAGTTATTAGGAGGTGGACGAGTACAGTACGTGACAATCGTGGTGTGCCGGAATTTTTCACCGCTTCAAACACATCAACGCAAGCAGTCAAGCGCGCGACGGCCTTCGCACATGGCGTCAACTCGGATCGGTCCAGGACTACACCAGCAAGTCAGCTACAGTACATTCATCCTGATGAGAAATTCGACACATACATCGAGGGACTTGGAACGGATCTGCGCAGAGAAATACACGGATTTGATGGAGGTGCAGAGGGTTGCAGAGCGGTTAGATTCGTTCTTCAAGTCAAGGGCGAGTTCCAATGATGGAAGTCGCACTCAGGGACCAATCGAGCGTGCTACTGTACACGTTGTTAAGGGCTGCTGAGATGCAAAGTTACAGAGAGCAAAATTTTATGGTATAATTCCACTACACTTCATCTCCACAAACTACTGTACAGCGGAAACCAAAACGGACACAAGAAGTTTTCAAGAGGAAACCTACAATAGAGCCACAAAGAACGAGAGATAATTAAAGCAATACAGATGGGAAGCAAAGAATATGACAAACAGAACCACAAAAAAGTTATAATATGAAAAAGAAAGTAGCATAACCAGTGAGTGTGCAAAATACGGACGAGAAGTACTCAACAATGAGATTACGAATGAGTGCCAAAGAACAAAGAGCAAGAGCAACAATGGATATAAGCATGATGCAAAACGACTATTGGAAGGGCTGCGTATGAGGAAAAACGATGAAAAGGCGATGTGAGAATAACGAGTATAAGAACAAGACTATGGATACTACTCGGTCATGGAAACAAAATGCATGAAACAAACAAGTCATGCACTTTAATGTCTCCAAGTAACCTAATTTACCTATAAATCCCCATTTCATACAAACTAGACAAGGAAAAGGAATGATGGAAGAAAGAAAGGGACGAAAGCCAGAAAGGGGGAAGGACGGAATGGAAGAAGAACAGAGTAAGAAAGGAAAACGAATCGAGAAGCATGAGAGGAAAAAATAGAAAAAAAATGACAAAGACTAGGTAGTAGTGGAAGGACAAGGACAGGACGGTAAGGAAAATGCGAGGGAGGTGGGGAAGATGTAAAACGATGAAGCCGAGATAGATGAGGCACCAGAGGTTGACGAAAGATAGAAACGGGAAAGAAAGGGAGGCATGAAGGTAAGAGCTCGTTAAAACCAGATATGAGGAAACAAAAGGAGTATGAATAGCAAAACGGAAAGAAGTAAATGACAACAACCAGTAGAAGGAAAGAAAAGGAAACAAGGAATAGAGAAAGGAACGAAAAAATGCAGAAAATATGGAAGGACTGGACATAAGGGAAAAGAAGGAATAGAAACTGAGCAATTCGAAACAGCAAAATCGGGAAAGAAAAGCAGAGGAGATTTGAAGGAGGAAAATGAGAAGAAATAAGAAAATAACAATCAGGAAGGAAGAAAGCACGAAAAGTTAAACGAAGGAACGTGGAAGGAGAAAGGACAGGAGACTAAACGAAAGAAGAGGGGGGAAGCAAGGCATAGGAACGGAGCAATAAAGATAGGAAGGACAAATAGAACGGGAAAATGTCTTTCTTACTACGAGAATTTGCTCGCCGTTGGCTAGGATGAATCGACCTTAAGAACACGAAGTACCAAATGAGCACCAACATCAGAAAGGAAGGAGCGGTAAATATAAGAGCATGAATAGAGCACGAAAGGTACGTAAACTGAGAATGGAATAACCCATTCTTACATTGAGGAAAAGAGATTGGGAAAGAAATCCAGGCCTATAACACCCTAGAGAAGAAAACAGAAGCATTCCACGTAGCTCCTAGATAAAAAACGACAAGGGGTTTGCCAGCCAAACGACAGCAAGAAGTGAAAAGGAAACATCGCGCCTCCCAGCTCATCGTGTCGGACCCTGCTAGCCGCGTCGGACCCAGCTCGCCGCGTCGGTCCCAACGGACCCAGCTCGTCGCGTCGGTCCCAGCTCGCAGCGTCGGTCCCAACTCGCCATGCCAGCCGGCTCCGCCCCCTCGCAACTCAAGGATGCCTAGCGCCTTCCTTTCCTACATTCACCTCTGCTGCATGCTGTTGGCGACCTCGTGCCGTCCTCCCCCTTGTCGTCTCAGGTTGAGCCATGCCGCCGTTGCCTCGGGTGCCGCAACCGCCGTCGCCAGGTGCCTCGACGCTGCCGCCGCCGCCGTAGGTGCTGCACGCCCTGCCGCCGCCGCCGCCGCAGTCGCCGATGCCGCTGCCGCCGCTGCGACCCGCCGTCGACGTCGCCACCTCGGTCGCCGAGGGGTCGACCGGCTGGTCGACGCCACTGCTGCTGCAGGGAATGGGGGTGCAAGGATGTGGGGGTGCTGGGGGTGGGATGGGCTTGCCACTACCAAGCCTAGGGGGTGTGTTAAATTATATATTTTTATATATAATTGTAGGCTTGGTTATGCTACTTACTGAATCCTACTGTAGAGGGGACTACCCCCCTTCTTGTATCTCCTTCTCTTCTAGTCTAACCCCTTTCTCTCTCAACACTTTGCCTAGCCTAAAACCCCATGCCACTTCAATGGCTCCTCCTACTCCTAGCTATCATTCTTTCTAGCCTTAACAGATGATCCATGATAAGATGGGACTAATCGACTTATGGCATCTTTTGCCACACCTCAGCATGCCTAGTATCATAGCTAACATTCAATAAAAAATCGTGCACAATACTCTTGCATACACGCAAATATTTCGCGATTTTCCTAGTGCTCACCCCCTTATGCAAAAGTGTGGGTCTAGGAAGAGTACAAGATCCTTGTAAAGGTTTGCACTAGCCTCGTAGATAACATGCCTAGGAGGGTGCTGGTGGTGATCAAGGCCAAGTGTCAGTGGACTAGGTACTAGAAACGCTTCTTGGAAGCTTGCCCTTTGTCCTAGGAAACAATTGTCCGGATGTACTCTTTGTATGTCTTTTGGCACTAAGTTAGATCCAGTGTATTACTATGGATTTTAGCATTGTGAACACATCCACTATGTGCCCCTCCCAAAGCGTACCACCATTAATCATTAAAACTTTATGTACAGTGGTCGAAAAGCCCAAAAACCCGAATTAATGCAAAACATCCGGACAATTGTTTCCGTTACTGTACATGACATGACATGAACAAAAAGGCTACCCATAAAATAACAGTCGTGCAGAAAACAAATAAGAGAAATCTCGTTTTACACGACTACTCTTGCTCCCTCCACTCCCCATTATCCATCAAAAACCTCTCTAGTGCGTCAATGGTGTATATTCCAGCACCTGGGGCAATCCCCGCTTCGTGATGAGAATCTCCTGCATACGCTGACCCTCCTGCATCGGTAGCCTCTCCCCCAACTTCCAGACCTACAGCTGTCGCTCCCAAATGCTCCATAACAGCAGCAGAATTACTATCATACATGTAATAGGCCGTACTCTTGATGTGAGAGTGTGAGGAGGTAAGCGTGGGACCCCCATCAGCAAATGCAGCGTGTTCTAGGGGAAGTGGGGAGCTGGGACCCCCGACAGCAAATGCAGCGTGCGGCGGCTTTTCCAGGGAAAGCGGGGAGCTGGGACCTCGAGCAGAGTATGCAGCCTGCGCCATAGCATCCCTGGAAATCAGGGAGCTGGGATGCTCGGCAGCAGAGGCAGCGTGCGGCACAGCTTCCGGGGAATTCCGAGGCTCGCCAGCAGAGGCAGTGTAATGCACATTCTCCAGAAGGACCACGTCCACTGAGGGTTCAGGTAGAGGAGTGCTGAGTTCTGCCATGATATGCTGATACCCACTAATATGGTGTTCCATGATAGGCTGGTATTCAGTAAGCTGGTACGCAAAAGGCTGGTTAGTGCGAGGCTGGTCAGCAGCAGCAGCAGCATCGCCACTGTATGCAGCCTCCAACTCCTCTGCTGCAAATTCCTGCATGAACACATCCCCGCCGCTACTGGCCACACTGCCCTGCTCTGTGTCATCAAACTCCCCAGCTGGGGGGGGCATCGCCACCAATTGTTCGCTGACACCCTGCTCTGTGTTGCTGTGCTGCAGGCTGACAGTATTGTCGAAGATGGTAGGTGGAGAAGCAGGAGCGGGAAGGAATGGGTGGGAGTGGAAGGCAGAGGCACTGTGGGCGACAGCAGAGTTCAAGAGAGGAGAGGTCAAGGGGGTACAGGTCAAGGGGGGAGAGGTCAAGGGGGGAGAGGGAGATGTTAATGGGGGAGAGGTCAAGGGGGGAGAGGGAGATGTTAATGGGGGAGAGGTAAAGAGGGGAGAGGTCAGAGTGGGAACGGAGTGGCTGCGAGAGGAGAGAGGGCGCTGGAAAGGTTTGAGCAGCTCTTGCTGCTGCTGCTGCACCAACTGCTGTTGCTGCATTAGCTGCTGCTGCTGGGACTGTGCCTCCACCAACTGCTGCTGCTGCTGCTGCTGCTGCTGCTGCTGCTGCTGCTGCTGCTGCTGCTGCACCATCAGCCGCTCCTCCAACAACGGCCTCTGCTGTCCCTCCAACAGTCTCTGCTGCAGCGGATGCTCCATCAGCCCCTGCCCGTACTTGCTCACAGGGCCCCGCACCTGCTCCTCCCACCGCCTCAGTAGCCCCTGACCGTACCTGCTAGCAGGTCTTGGCTGGAATGCTGCCATGTGCAGCATTGCCCTGTCCAGCTGTCCTGCTCCCACTGGCCCCTGGTCCCGCGACCGCGTTCGTGTCACCCTGTGCAGGGGGAGGTTCGGGCAGGCTCTGAGAGAACGGGCAAGGGGATAGGCAGGTCCGGCAGGTCCGGCCGGCTCGGCCAGTCCGGCAGCACTGGCAATACTGGCAGCACCGCCAGCACCACGAACACTGGCAGCAGCTGCAGCAGCAGGTATCCCTTCAACCGCCGTGCTGCCATCCCCAGCCTCTCCACTACCCACACATGCAGCAGAATGACCTGCAGCAGAACCACCATCCATAGCACCCACATCACCCACACCACCAGCATTACCAGCACCACCCAGAGCACCCACACCACCAGCATTACCAGCACTACCCAGAGCACCCGCAGCACCTGTGTCACCTTTGGAGGGTTGGGACTCTGGGGTTGGATTTCTAGGGACAGGCGACTCCAGGGGGCAAGATATGGTGTGGCTCCGACCCCACATAGGCACAGGCTCGGCATGAGGCTCTGACGCTGGGGTATGCCTTCCCAGGTAGGGCTCCTTCCAATCCTTCACGGGGGACATGCCATTTGTGAAGTCTGCAGAAGAGCAACGAGCAGCAGCAGCCTTGCTCTTCCTACCAGCCCTATGGTCAACATAGTTACGTTGAGGGGAGCTTCGCACATGGCGCTGCTGCTGTGGACGCGGCTGTGTTTGCGACTGCGACTGCTGCTGCTGCTGCTGCTGCTCTTGCGGCTGCTCTTGCTGCTGCGGCTGCTGCGGCTGCTGCTGCTGCTTGTTCTGGTACTGCTGAAGCTGATGCAGATTCACGACTAGAGACGAGCTCCTTGACATGGTAAGGGCATACCGCATGCCGTCATCAGGCCAGTTGGTATCATGCTGCTTAAGACGTGCCCCAAAAGGCGGCATTATGGTAGAAGCATTCTGCATGCTGTAATCATGCTGGTCCGCATCATGCTGCTCAATATGTGCCCCAAAAGGCAGCACCATGCCAGCGGCATATCGCATGCCAGCATGCCAAGACGAGGGGACTACCACTGTCGCCTCGTCTGCGCCCGGCAAGGAGGCACCTTCACCACTCATAAGCACTCTCCCAGTCACCTCCACTCTGCATAAACTCGCGTGTGCTTGGCTTGGCGGTGCGTGTGGCTCTGCGTGTGTCTGGACTGGCCCTGCCGATGCTTCCTGTCCCAGCAACGCATGTTGTCCTGACGATGCTTGTCGGACGCCTAGGCTCGGGGTCTGCTCCATGCATAAAAGCCCTGATGCTGCTGTCCCGACTGTCCGTGTTGCAGTCCCTGCTGCCCCTGCTAAACCTACTGCCCCTGCTGCCTGTGCTTCCCCTGCTGCCTTTGCTGCCCCTGCTGCCCCTGCTGGCCCTGCTGCCGCTGCTGCTCCTGCTGCCTCTGCTGCTCCTGCTGGAGCCAAACCCATCACAACACCTGCCTCCCGGCCCCATTGACCACGTTGACTGCATTGACCCTGGGAGGAGGGGGCAACTGGCACAGCAGCATTGGATGCATGAAGAGGGGTGGTTGGCTGACTAGGCTCCCGGGATCTTGGCATCGTGACCTTGCCAGTTCCACTACCAGCGAACATCACAGGAAATCCTGTCTTTTCCCCTTCTCCTGTCTGTATCTGGCTCGGCACACCTTGGTTTGGAGGGCTGCTTCGGTGAGGTGTGGCTGTGGAGAGAGGTCCGGCAGCTGTGACTTGCCAGGATTGAAGGGGTTGGGGAGGATTCGAAGGTGAAAGAGTTGGGTCTTGTTGCTGCAGCTGGCTCTGTGGCAGTACCCCAGGTCGCTGCTGCTGCTGCTGCTGCTGCTGCTTCTGCTGTCGATGTTTCTGGGAGTGGTAGTGGGGCGTTCGATAATACCCATCAGTTTCCCCCAATCCCAATGCCGCAGCCACAAAACTATCATCAGAAACAAGGCCAGCACCAGCCATGTCTTCGCCTATCCCTGTCCCCATCACCATCTCCATCCCACCCTCCTCCTCCATCATCCTTGTTCCACCCACACTCTCCCGGCCAACCCCACTCCCTCCAATCCCATTGGCTTCATCCAACATCCCCAGCTGCTGGAAAAAATCCTCTGCAAGGAGAGAGGACCGCAGCTCCGCTGCTGTCACCCTAACTCCACCTGTTTCCAAGCCTGCGGCCACCCTAATTCTACCTGCTTCCAAGCCTGCCGGTCTCGCTCCAGGCCCATAAAATCTCAGAAACCTCACATCAGTTCCAAGAGCACATGCTGGTTGTTCCACCTGATTCGACCGCTTTTGCATGGCAGTGCTAGACGTTGGTGGGTCGGCCAGGGTCGAGGAGATGCGAGGGAGAACAGGGGGATGTATGCTGGTGTGTGGAGCTGCTTCAGGGGCGGAAAACGCTGGGAAGGTAAACGGCACAGCCGTGGGAGAGGCAGAGGCAGAGGCAGAAGAGGCAGAGGAAGCAGAGGTGGAAGGGACAGAGGGGGGATGGGCAGGGGGGAAAGGGGCAGAGGGGGAATGGGCAGCGGGGAAATGGGCAGCGGAGGAAGGGGCAGCGGGGGAAGGGGTGGAGGTGGAAGGGGCAGCGGGGGAAGGGGTGGAAGTAGAAGGGGCGGATATGGGAGGAGCAGGTCTGCTGGAGCTGCTGCCACTGACAGTGCTCGATTCCGGGGTGCATGCTGCTCCGTCCCTGCTCCCACCAGCACTGGCCTCTGATGCACCCGCTGCTAACCCTCCTCTTCCTCCCCCTCCCCCTCGCACTGCGGCAGACCTTGCACCTGATCCTTCTGCTGCTGCTGCTGCTGCTGCTGCTGCTGCTGCTGCGGTTGCTGCAGCAGCTGCTGCGGTTACCGCCCCGCTTGTCCCCTCTCCTAATGGCTTTCTCTGACGCGCAGCCTCTCCCATCAAGTCCCTTTCTGCCACATCCTCAGCATACTCTGCCTCCTTTCCTTTCCCTAGACAGCTCCTACTAGCACAGCCCTCTTTTACCTCTCCTACCCCATTCCCCTGCACTCCCCGGCCAATGCCCCAAGTCCCGCCAACCTTCCCTGCATCCTCCCCTGCAGCTGCTGCATCCTCCCCCCCTGCTGTTGCATCCTCCTCTGCACTTCCCTGCATTTCCATTCGGCCGCCTGCTTCTGGCGCTGCAGGCTCCGAACCTACTCCTCCCTCGCCCTGAGCAAACTTCTCTGGAAAGTTAAGCTTGGCCTTTGCTCCTCGGATCTCCACAGCCGCTTGGTCGAATGCCAGAGCAGCCTCCTCTGCGGTGGGAAACGTCCCCAGCCACTTCCGGATCCCACCATTCGTGTCCTTGATCTCTGCAACATACCGGAACTCCCCTCGCTTCCTCACTCCGCGGTACTTCCCCAGATTGTAGTTCCGTCTGCGAGCCTTTTTCATGCGCCTGCTAGGCTCTGATGGGCTTGCACCGACTGCAGGCTCACCTTGTAGTGGTAGTTGTGGCAAGTTTGGCTGTAGCAGCGGCTGTAGCTGTGACGACAGCTGCTGTCTCCGGTCTTGTTGTAGCTGCATTGGCTGAGCCTGTTGCTGCATCTGTAGCTGCGGCTGTAGCTTCTGTTGCCACTGTGGCATGTGCTGCATCTGCAGCATCTGCTGATGTGGCATTTGATGTTGCATCTGCTGCAGTTGCAGCAGCTGATGCTGCATCTGCTGATGTGGCACCTGCTGCAACCTTTGCTGCGGCCGCGGCAGTATTTGCAGCTGCGACTGCGAGGCCGATGTGGTCCCCGTTCCCCCAGTCTGTCCCTGTGTGTGTGCGTCATGCTGCATCTCCCAGATAGCAAATAACTCCCTTGGATAGTAAATGATTGACTCTCAAGACGTTGGTGGTGCCGCCAACGCATCTGCAAAAAGTTGGATCATTTTGGAGACTGCTCCGAAAATGAGTAGTACTAGTAGTGGGAAGTCCTGGACTAAAGTGCAGTGGCACACTGCAAGATCACGGCCTCAGGCTGCTGCTACTAGGCGGCTCAAATAACCCCAAGCCTTGTTTCCCCACCTTGAAGTTGGAGACACGTTCACAGCATCAGCCGTCTGGCCTTTCAGCCGCTGGAGCCAGACGCTGGCGCCATGATATGCTGCTCCTCGCCCTGGGAACCAGCCTGAGGCTGACTCTCCCCGCGGACTCTCCTATTCTGCTACTATCCTATTCTACTCTTCAAGTTGAATCTCATTCAATGAACCTAGACGGATTTGGTCTGACAACGATGCACCCTGGGTTTTGCTACCAGCGGAGAGCTGCAGGAGACATTTTCTAGGATGAAGCCGAGGGGAAGGCTGTCTAATTCTAGTGCCACTGGTAACGCGCTCTCTGAGGCTTCGCGTGAAATTGTCGTTTCTGAGCTGCTACTAGCAGATGGTAGTAACAAAGTTGTTTCAAGCAGAAGCTGGAGTGAAGGGAAGATGGCTGGGGCAAGAGCCGCAGAGAGGAGACTCTCCTGGTTGGATAGAGGTTTTCGAGGTTGGATTTTTGGGATGGAGGGGTTATCTGGTAAGGAACTGTAAGTTTGAAGTGCTTTCCTGCACTGAGCCTTCTAAGGACTGGCTGATCAAGTTTCCTGGGTTGGGGCTTGGGCATATCGCTGCGAGCCACCTGGGTCACAGCATTCCAACGTGGATAACCGTTCGAAAAGACCGACCATGTTTGAACTGAGAGGGAACGGACGACGACAACGGGTACAGGTGCAGCTGGGACGGGCAAAGCAGCTTGTTTCCGCATTTATGAGGCTCGGTTGCCAGAACAAATGCCCCCCACCTCCCAAACAAGCCCCCCAGCTAAAGCAGGTGTTCAACGGAACCACCTGTCCCGCGGGATTCTCTCGTTCCGCTGTAGCTTGTCGTGATTAAAGCTGTAGCTTGTCGATTGCGCAACTGAAATTTGTCGTAGGCGTTACAATAGCTCGTCGCTTGCGAACGTCTTGCGCGTCTCGAGAAGTTGCTGGGTGAGAAGATGGTGCGGGTATCAAAGGGTTTTTAGTTGTTCGGTTACTGTTACTAGCGATCCGCACACAGTTGTCTCGTATAGCGCACAGAAAGGAGGGTTTCGACGTTTGTTTTAGCAGAGAGGGGAGGCTTAGCGTTCATCTCGGATAATTTGTCTCTCATTGAACCACGTTTCAGAATTTCATTGGTTTCGCACTGTACCATGGCATTTCGCTGTTCTCAGCAACTGTTCCTGAAAATCTCCGTCAACTACAGAACACGTCGCTGAACGAACCTGGAAACAGGATGAGCCTCGGTTCGGGTACTGTCACTTTCTTACGGTTAAATGAACAGCGATTTTTTTTTTCTAGACGGATAAATCTTGACGGATTCTGACAACAATACTAAATATGGGATCACGGATTAGTGCGACGGGATTGTCCACTTACATTTCATTTCGACATGATATAAAAATATTATTTGTAGAATAATATTTTGGGCTCATGATTTTTTTTGCCATGGAATTCCATAATATTCATCAATGATATAGATATTTGAATAATTTTGTCAATAATTGGCTGAATCTTTTCCACAGGAGTTCGCATATGAATGTTGGCTTTGACGCATAGTATGGCTCTTTTTGTAAAGAATGTTGTAATGCGAAGTCCTTTTGAAATATTCGGCCAGGTGTTGAATTTTTTCTTGAAATATCTATATTTTTTATGAAGATCATGGAATTCCATATTAAAAAAACCATGCGCTAAAAATATAAATGTACCAAAAATATTATTACATAATATCTAAATGAAATGTAAGTGAATAATCCTGTCGCGCTAAGGGCGTGGAACATACAGTTCCGTTTTTCTGAAAGTTCGGACGACCAGAGTGGTAGAGTGAGTTTCAAAACGGTTTTGACTCAGTTAAATTAGATAACCGCGTGGTACAGTGTGGTGGAAGTTCGGACGAAGGCTGTTCGGGACCGTTTGTTCCACGCCCTAATCCACAATCCCATATTGAATATTATCGTCATGTTTTATCCGTCCGAAAAAAATCAGTTTGCTGTTAATTTTGCCGTCAGAAATTAACGGTACCCTAGGCTCATTATGTTTCCCAGGTTCTTTCAGCGACGTGCTCTGTAGTTGACGGAGATTTTCGGGAACAGTTGCTGAGAACAGCGAAATGCCGATGTACAGTGTGGAGCCAATGAAATTATGTGGAAGGAAATTCCCCTTTTCCTTACTGGGCTCGACTACAGCGCGTACGCCCTCGACTCTCGGAAGTCCAAGCTCGGCCAACTTCTTCGGTCCCGAACCACTTCGCGAACCCAAACCTAGACGCGCGGCGTTTCCGTGGCTTTCACCAACCGGATCGCCCCAACATGTTCGCGTGGTTCTCGACTAGCTCTGTTCGTGCCTATAAATGCCTAGGCCCTCATTTGTATCGAGAATCTTGAATCACGACTCCTTTATTATACTACATGTTATTACTCTGATTAATTCATTGCAGCTGGTATCAGAGCTCCGTTCCTGCCCGCCTTGTCTTCCGTAGAGTTGTCAGTTTATATCGGGAGAGGACCCGATATAATATAGGGTTGGCCTGGGGTTGGTAGGTGAGCTCCTCAAAGCTCCTCCAACTAAAAGCGTGTGCACCCTCAGATATGTCAGGTAAAATTTCCAACATGTCTACCACGCCGGAAACCTCTGCCTGTCGTAGTGTTAGGAACGTGACTCTGGAGGAGTTTGACGAGTTGCAAGCCAGGGCGGCTACAGTGACGACATTGCATGCCCAGCTTCAACAACTAGCCGATAAGTTCGAGTCGCTGGGAAGCGAAGTGCAGACGCTGCGCAACAAAAACTCGTCGCTTCGTCAGACGCGGGGTGAAACGCGTTAGGGGCGGCATGTTACCTGAGACAAAGATGCTGCGAGCAAAGCGAGGGCGTCGACGACACCTGAAGTAGTTGAAGATGTCTACAGTGAACAGCGGGCGGCCATTAAAATCAAACTTCCGATGCCACCACCGTTCAACCCGACCGACATGACAACTATAGTGAGCGGGTGGCTGTTCG
Organism: Closterium sp. NIES-67; assembly: GCA_027943415.1. NCBI lineage: Eukaryota > Viridiplantae > Streptophyta > Zygnematophyceae > Desmidiales > Closteriaceae > Closterium > Closterium sp. NIES-67. The sequence goes on along the minus strand of BQMB01000442.1, from coordinate 15,778 downwards.
TCATGGAAATCTTCTTCATGGCAACAAGCATTAATGACAACGCATCACGTGTCGCTGCTGAGGGGACCGGCACTCGACTGGTGGCGCATGCATCTAGACGAGGGAGGAGCCCCGGCAGGGAATCAACGAGCGGTAGATGGGGAGCACAGTTCATCAACGACAAAGGCATAACTGATCGTTGGGTCGGCCACGATCTGCACGTTGAAAGTGTGGGGCGAAGCGTTAAGGACAGATTCGAGCACATATCCATGCGGGAAAATGCTCGCACAAAGCTTCGTATGTGGAGACAGTTGGGCTCTGTCCAAGAATACACGGCGTCGTTTCTGGCAATCTGCGACCAAATCAGAGGGCTTAGCGAAAACGAGCGTATCGATCGCTACGTGGGTGGTCTCAAACCGGAGATTCAGCAAGAGATCGTCCAGCGAGCCCCGGTGACATTCAATAAAATAGTTTGCATAGCAGATGCTCTAGACGCACGACGTGGACTCACGAGAGCGGGTTTCCGAGGGGGAACTCGCTTTCGAGGCCAGCCCCAACACACATCAATCAACGAGGGGGACCCGTTGGCATCCCGAGTATTTTCGGGAACCTGCTTCCACCGCAACCAGCCGGATCACATGGAGAGGGACCCTCCGCAAGTGAAGAATAACTTAGCTAACGACAAGAAGCAGTCGGGAAATGGAGATCGTCAGTAGCAGATGGGCCACCTACTGACTTGACTGCGTCGCCCAAACGCCACCACCCCCACCAGGTTATAGTGCCAATTTGGGCTATCGACCATTCCTGGCTGAATAAGGGGGGTGAACCAGTTTATCGCTCTATGCTGGTTGAAGGAAGAGTTGGCGACACCGGCATCAAAATATTCGTTGATGGTGGGGCGAGCCGCAGTTTGATGGACGTGACGAATGCGAAAAAATTGTGATTGCAGCTGGAGCGCTGAATGCCTGAAATCAACGCGAAATTGGTTGATGGCACACCACATGCAAATCGGGAGCAGGTACCTCACGTGTGAGCAACATGCGGCGAAATTTTCAGTTTTTCGACGAAGATGCTGCAACAACTTTGGACGACTGCGACATGCTGCTGGGACGCGATTGGCTACGCGAATACAACCCAAGCATCGACTGGCGGACGGGCGATTGTCGCATAAAGTGGAGTGGCGAATGGCGACGACTGCCCAAATAGAGCTGTCAATATTCGACCACATCGACGGTCAGCGTAGTGATGATAAGAGAGCAATGATTCGAGGGGCGCAGCTGTATGCCGTCCAATGGATCGCATCAACGGCTGTTGGCACGCCGACCGACATCGACAAACTATGCGCAGCTGTCTTGGATGACTTGGCGATGGTGATTCGAAAACACGCCGACATTTTTCTAGTCGACCTACCGGCGGGTTTGCCACCTGCGCGAGAACATGACCACAAAATCGAACTGGATCCCGGTGCGGAGCCTACTGTTCGGACTCAATGGCGGCTGACTCAACCTGAGCTGGATGAACTTCGTAGCCAACTGGACTACCTACTCGAAAAAGGTTTCGTTTGCCCCAGCACCTCATCGTTTGCAGCTCCAATACTGTTCACCCCAAAGAAAAATGGCGGTCTACGAATGTGTATTAACTACCACGCATTGAACAGTGTTACCATCAAGTCTCGCTATCCTATCCGCGTGCCGACGAAATCATCGACCCACTTTGCGGAGCCAAATTCTTCTCGAAAATTGACCTGCGAGGTGGTTACCACCAAATCCGCGTGAACGAAGCTGACTGCTACTAAACGGCGTTTCGGATCCCGTACGGAAGTTACGCGTACACGGTTATGCCTTTTGGCTTTAAAAAACACTGTCACAGAATCGAATGTGTCGAGGAAAAGTTGCACTATTAATTGATGCAAGGCGCTTTTATACTTCCAAAGTACATCAGGAAACCAGGTTTATCCTATCCAAAGGGAATAAACCCTTCTAGAAATGGAATCACCTGGCGTATAGCCACGCGAGGCTATTGGCTTTAAAGGATTACGACAGGACTACTCTAGATGTAGCGCGCCAGTACATCCAGAGCCTGGTCGGTGATATAATTATAGTGACAAAATAAACCAAAGGATAATGGAATAGGAGAAATACGAAACCAAATGCGATGAGAGAAAAAGAAGAATGAAATAGAAAGGAGATATGGAAAGGGAGATTAGTGTAACGGGGTCGTACTCTCACACTTCCCCCCCTCAAAGCTGGGTGGTAGAAGTAACACCCTGCTTGACAAGGTATTCGCGAAGAGGACGACGGGCGTTAGCCATCTCGGATTCAGGAACCCAAGTATCCTCAGAAGGATCATAACCCTTCCAACGAATGAGAAGCTCCATGGTGCCATTCCGACGACGGCGGTATGCGAGCACGGACTCGATCTCGTACTCGGGTTCATCGTGGACGAGGACGGGCGGTGTTACAGGATCGAATGAGGTTTGCTCAATGTTTCACTATCAATCAGTACAAGGTCCTTTTATACTTCCAGGGTACATCACGTAACCAGGTTTATCCTATCCAAAGGGAATAGACTCTTCTAGAAATAGAATCACCCTGCGTATAGCCATGCGAGGCTATTGGCTTTAAGGGATTACGGCAGGATTGCGCTACATATAGCGCGCTAGTACATCCTGAGCCTGGTCGGTGATATAATCATAATACCAGGATAAACCAAAGGATAATGGAAAAGAAGGAATAGGAAACCAAATGAGATGAGTTAAAGACCAAATGAATCAGGATAAAAAGAGGAATGAAATAGAAAGGAAATATGGAAAGGGGAAAATAGTGTAACAGGGTCGTACTCTCACAGGCGGCGGCGGCAAGGGTTGGCATCCGGTAAAGACCGTGTTAGGGTCTCGATAGGGCTTTAGAAGTTGGACATAGAAGGCGTTGTGAATCTTTCAGGTAGCTGGTAGGCGTAAGCGGAAGGTAACAGGAGTGACCTGTGAGTCAACGAGAAAGGGCTCGCAGAAGCGAAGTCGCAGTTTGGATGGGAGATGACTGGTGTTGATATTGCGGGTGTCAATGAGTCTCTTACGGTGATGGTGTGGTCAGTGCAGTGGCGATCGGCCTGGCGCTTCTGTTGCTGCTGAATGTTGAGGAGGCACTTGCGGGTCCGATCCCAAAGCTGATGCATGGTCGTGATGAAGTCGTGTGCGGGTTGAATTGTGGCTGATGCTGTTGGTTTTTGGGGCGTGAGCGGGTGGCATCCGTAGCAGAGGAAGAATGGCATCTGTCTAGTAGCGGCGTGAGTGGCGTTGTTGTAGGCAAACTCCAGGATGGGCAGATGCAAGTCCCATTTAGAGATTTCATCTTTGCATGCTGCGCGGAGGAGTTGCTCTACAATTTGGTTGAGGCGCTCGGTCTGTCCATCTGTCTGCGGATGGTAGGCGGATGACATGGCGAGTTTGGTCCCGAGCACAGACATTAGTTCCTTCCAGAACTTGCTGGTGAACTTGGGGTCTCAGTCGGACATGAGTGTGGTCGGAATGCCATGTTGTGAGATGATGTAGCGAACGATTAGTTGTGTTGTTTCTTCGGTGCGTGCTGTCATTTGTGTCGGGATGAAGTGTCCCATTTTGGAGAATTTGTCGATGACGACGAGGATTGCGTCATGACCGCTAGAGGTAGTTGGTAACCCGGTGATGAAGTCCAGGCTAACTACTTGCCATGGTTGTTCTGGGACAGGAAGAGGTTGTAGCAGTCCTGCTTTTTTATGCTTGCTGCTCTTCATCCGCTGACATCTAGCACACAATTGTTGGACGTCGGCTGCCATGTGGGGCCAGTAGTAGTGCTTTGCAATACCAGTGAGCGTTTTGTTGCTACCGAAGTGTCCCGCGTACAGGACATCGTGGTATTCTTCGAGTAGTAACTGGCGCAAAGGAGGGTAATTGGGTACCCAGATTTTCATTGATGAATGATGGAAGAAAGGAAGGGACAAAAGCCAGGAAGAAAGGACGGAATGGAAGACGAGCGGAGCAAGAAAGGAAAACAAATAGAGAAGCATCAGAGGTAAAAAAATTGGAAACCAATGAAAAAAACAAGGTAGTAATGGAAGGACGAGGACAGGAAGGTAAGGAAATTGTGAGGGAGGTGGGGGAGATGTAATATGATAAAGCCAAAATAGATGAGGCAACTGAGGTTGACGAAAGATAGAAACGGGAAAGAAAGGGAAGCATCAAGGTAAGAGCATGCTAAAACCAGCGATGAGGAAACAAAAGGAGTATGAATAGCAAAGCGGAAAGAAGTAAATGACAACAATCAGTAGAAGGAAAGAAAAGGAAAGAAGGAATAGAGAAAGGAACGAAAAAAATGCAGAAAAGATGGAAGGACTGGACAAAGGGGAAAGGAAGGAAATAAGCAAAATGAATGAGAAAGGACAAAAGAATAATAACAAAGGAATTTGAATCAGCAAAATCGGGAAAGAAAAAAAAAGTGGAGATTCGAACGAGTAAAACAAGAACGAAGAAAATAACAATTAGGGAGGAAGAAAGAACAAAAAGTTAATGGAAGGAACATGGAGGGAGAAAGGACAAGAGACTGAACGAAAGAGGAGGGGGAAAGCAAGGCGTAGGAATGGAGCAAGAAACATACAGTAGGAAGGACACATAGAACATGAAAATATATTTCTTGCTACAAGTAGTTGCTCGCCGTTAGCTAGGATGAATCAATTCCAAGAACACGAAGGACCCAATGAGCAATAACAATGGAAAGGAAGAAGCAGTAAACATAAGAGAAGGAATAGAGCCAGAAAGATACGTAAGCTGAGAATGGAATAACCCATTTTTTCATTGAGGAAAAGATTGCCATTGGGGAAGAACTCCATGCCTAAAACGCCATAGAGAAGAAAGCAGGAGCAGTCCACATAGATCCTAGAACTGTTGGAAATACAAATGTGTTACAGGATCGAATGTGTCGAGGAAAGGTCCCCTATCGATCAGTACAAGGCGTTTTTATACTTCCAAAGTATATCAGGTAACCAAGTTTATCCTATCCAAAGGGAATAGACCCTTCTAGAAAATAGAATCACCCAACGTATAGCCACGCGAGGCTATTGGCTTTAAGGGATTACGGCAGAATTTCGCTAGATATAGCACACCAGTACATCCCCAGCCTGGTCGGTGATATAATGATAATAATAGGATAAACCAAAGGTTTTATGGAAAAGGAGAAATAGGAATCCAAATGGAATGAGATAAAACCCAAATGGATCAGGATAAAAAGAGGAATGAAATGGAAATGGAAGATGGAAAGGTGAAAGAAATGGAACGGGGTCGTACTCTCACACTTCCCCCCCTCAAAGCTAGGTGGTAAACGTGACACCCTGCTTGACAAGGTAGTCGCGAAGAGGATGACGAGCGTGGTCCATCTCGGATTCAGAGACCCAGCTATCCTTTGAAGGACCATAACCCTTCCAACAGATGAGAAGCTCCACGGTGCCATTCCGTCGACGGCGGTGAGCAAGCACGGACTCGACCTCGTACTCGGGTTCATCATGGACGAGGACGGGTGGCGGCGGCGGCGGTTGGCATCCAGAGAAGACCGTGTTGGGATCGCGGTAGGGCTTCAAGAGTTGGACATGGAAGGCGTTGTGAATCTTCCAGGTAGCTGGCAGGCGTAAGCGGAAGGTAACAAGAGTGACCTGTGCTTCAACAAGAAAAGGCCCGCAGAAGCGAGGTCGCTGCTTGGATGGGAGATGGCTGATATCAAGATTGCGCGTGTCGAGTAGTATTCGATCTCCCACGGTGATGGTGTGGTCTATGCGGTGGCGATCGGCCTGGCGCTTCTGTTGTTGCTGTATATCGAGAAGGCGCTTGTGGTTCCGATCCCAAAGTTTGTGCATAGTTGTGATGAAGTCATGAGCGGGTTGGACTGTGGCTAGTATATTTGGCTGTTGAGGTGTGAGTGGGTGGGTCTGTAACAGAGGAAGAACGGCGTCTGTCTAGTAGCGGCGTGAGTAGCATTGGTGTAGGCAAACTCCAGGACGGGCTGATGCAAGTCCCATTTGGAGATTTCGTCCTTGCAGGCCGCGCGGAGGAGTTGCTTCACGATTTGGTTGAGGCACTCGGTCTGTCCATGTGAGAGTACGACCTCGTTACACCAATTTCCCTTTTCCATATTTCCTTTCTATTTCATTCCTCTTTTTATCCTCATTCATTTGGTCTTTATCTCATCTCATTTGGTTTCCTATTCCTCCTTTTCCATTATCCTTTGGTTTATCCTGTTATTATAAGTATATCACCGACCAGGCTCGGGATGTACTGGCGCGCTATATCTAGCGTAATCCTGCCGTAATCCCTTAAAGCCAATAGCCTCGCGTGGCTATACGCAGGGTGATTCTATTTCTAGAAGGGTCTATTTCCTTTGGATAGGATAAACCTGGTTACCTGATGTACTCTGGAAGTATAAAAGCACCTTGTACTGATTGATAGTGCAACATTGAGCAAACCTTTCCTCGGGACATTCGATCCTGTGACAGTCCATCTGTCTGCGGATGGTAGGCGGATGACATGGCGAGTTTGGTCCCGAGCAGAGACATTAGTTCCTTCCAGAACTTGCTGGTGATCTTGGGGTCTCAGTCGGACATGAGTGTGGTCGGAATGCCATGTTGTGAGATCATGTAGCGAACAAAGAGTTGTGCCATCTCCTCGGTGCGTGCTGTCGTGTGTGTCGGGATGAAGTGTCCCATTTTGGAGAACTTGTCAATGACGACGAGGATCGCGTCATGACCGCTTGTGGTCGTCCGATCGTTCGACAGCCGACATCGACGACCGAGAATTGCTGCAGGAAACGAGTCAACCCGGGCGCCGAAAGCTGCTGAACGCGACTCAGGAGTATCCTCAGATCGCTTGGAGTTTGGACCGTCGGATCGACTTCTACTTCAACGGACGAGATGGAGCACGACTTCTGCACAATGGGAGAATGACGCACAGAACCAGAAATCAGCCGCCTTCGACATCGTTGACATCAGCTGGATGACCAAATTCGAATTCCTCCATTTGGTCACAAATATGGCGGAAAAGTATATGCACAGTCAGAAATCTGCCGAAGAATTACCTACTTGGTAATAACTGTAAGCAGAAAATTGACAGGAGAACGTGGATCGTCGGATCGGTGCGGAATCAACGGCACGAATGCAGCGGAAACTACACTATGGAAATCATCATCATGGAGACAACATTCGTGACCAGCGACTGCACAATCGACGCATCTTCTAACTAGTGTCGATAACGATCGATTTATTTCGACGAAGTCATCTTCGTTAAAAATGGATCGACATCAACACGACGGGATCTTCACCCAGGAAAAACAATGGAGCTGCGTGAAGACATGTTCTCCATCCACGAGACACTTCTTCATACAAATTGATCGACAACCTATGGGATTGCAGAGAAGTAGCCGTTTTCTCTTGCAATGCTCCCAAGTTCAAGTTGCTGCGAAGGAGCAGATTTTGCACGCAACGACGACGCAGTGAACCCGTCTCGTCAAGGCCAGCGAGACACTACTTTGTAACAGGAGCTGAACGATTCATCTTCATCAAGAATCTCAGCCATCCGAAGTGATTGATTGGAGCAGTCTCAACATCGACCTCACGAGGCGACACACCAATCATGCGTCGCGATTCCAGGTGTTAATGACCTGCGTGGAAGAAAATTCCGTGCACGTCACGATGCTTGACAGATTGAGGAGTAATTAACCTCTAATCCGGCAAGTACTTGTTCACTAGCGACCCTACGGCACATGCATTGGAGGCGATTCTACCAGAAGCCGAAGCGTTACAAGCATCAGCGTAACTTCGACGATGCAGGAGAACGTCAAGCAACACGAGGTGTCAACAAATGAGGGAGATGCGGACTACTACAACACGATCACGCGCTCTACCGACCGTACATCGGAGGCACGGATGAGCATACCAGGAATTGCTACCCGTGGATACATTGAGGGGAGAAGCAAATTTCTCTTCACACCCTCAAATGAAACAATCATCGGCAGCAATGGAGCAACACATGTGTACTAATGTGCACGTGTTCCTGGTAGTTACGCCTGTTACACCCATCAGGAACACTCTACTGGAAAGAGGGAGTTGATGGATTCTCCTTCAACCGGTACGAGTTAAGAGAATTCTCTGCAGCAGCTGCCGCCGTCGCCATCGTCGCAACCGCCGCCGCCGCCGCAGCAGAAGACTCGACACAACAGTCATATCCAAACCCTGATGGATCATTCTCCGCTCAATGGAGATAACGCTGGATTATATTCCAGTATGATCGTAAAGTCCTGGTCAGGCACAGTAATATGATTTCCAGCTAGTGGGAAGGAGATACCACTATGCGAGGAAATAATATGGCAATGCCATATACCCTCAAGAGCAGCAGATATTTGCTCTTATGAGGATAAGAGGACCACGGTACTCTACCGGTATACAGTCCTCATGGCCTATGGCTTTCCTCAAAGTCATAAAACCTGCGTCGCAACCAATCCATTACCAGCACCAACTCCACGGAAGCAGATAGGCGTGAAATGGAGCGCCGACGCCACTCCGGATAGTGGACTCCGCGTATCTCCAACAACACCCCTGTTTGCCGAAATGGAGAAGACTTCAACACCGATGCTGAGTAGCTGAGACTTCTTCGACATCATCGCTACTTCAAGGACAGTAACAGAATGAGACAACACATGATGGCACCAGAAGACCTATCCTGATATATGCGCCCTGACACCGATGCCTACCGAGGGCCTCCGTGCTAAACTGGGAGTGCATAAGGTCATACTGGATTGGCTATCAGCAATGCCCATTTGGAAGTGGGAAAGGATTACTTGGGAATACCCATAACATTCCCAGATGTCCTAACCCATCACCGTGGGATATCTACGCAGCTGAGATTCCTTGCGTGAGCAACCACCGAGGGAAACTACTTGGCGCCGATTCTGGAAGTTACCAGCTCCGCATTTGTGGTACCAACCCCTCGCATGGTTTTGAAAACAAGGGATACGCTGAGCAGCATTTTGCATGCGCTGTTGTATGCAAGGCAGTGTGACTAGCAGACCGCGTGGTGGACAGGGTTACTACTAGTGATTCTGCTCTCCATTCCGCAGCACTACGATGCCCAGTGGGTACGACTCGCGACAACACTAAGGCATGGACCAGCTCGACAGAAGCTGTACTATGACATGACTGCCATACCTCCAACACCTGGTGATCTTCACACGTGGACCAGATGCGGGTAACAGCATGCACAGTTCGGACAACATAGCCACTCATCTGCACGTTACAGCACACTGTTCCAACCATTCACATCTCCAACTCCGACCTGCATCTGCCCGTCCTGGAGTTTGCCTACAAGTATGCTCCTGACGCCGCTACTGGACAGACACTGTACTTCCTCTGTTACGGACGCCACCTGATCACACCACAACAGCTAACCATACCAGCAACAGTCCAACCCGCTCATGATTTCATCCCGACCACAGTCCAACTGGCTTCCGATTTCATCGCCATCGTCCACCATCTTGTACATCGACCACACAAGCACCTCTTGGACATCCAACATCAGCACAAGCACTTGGCAACTCATCACTACCCTTCTCGAGACCATAATCTCGACATCAACCAACTTCCATCCAAGCTTCAACCTTGCTTCTGCGGGACTATCCTCTTTGAAGCAAAGGTCACTTCATTCACCTTCCGCTTCCGCTTACCAGCCTCTTGGAAAATCCATAACACCTTCCATACCAGCTTCTTAAACCCTCTCAAGACCAAACACGCTCTATACCGAATGCCAACCACTGTCGTCGCCCGTGTTCATCCACGCCATGGGACAACTATGTACTTGGACACCGTCATCGTCAGACTGGCACTCTGGAGCTTCTTCTTTGCTGGAAGGGTTATGATACTTCTGAGGCTGCGTCTCTGAATCCGACATGGGTAACGCCCGTCGTCCTCTTCGCGACTACCTTGTCAAGTAGGGTGTTACGTCTACCACCCAGCTTTGAGGGGGGGAAGTGTGAGAGTACGACCTCGTTACACCAATTTCCCTTTTCCATATTTCCTTTCTATTTCATTCCTCTTTTTATCCTGATTCATTTGGTCTTTATCTTATCTCATTTGGTTTCCTATTCCTCCTTTTCCATTATCCTTTGGTTTATCCTGTTATTATAAGTATATCACCGACCAGGCTCGGGATGTACTGGCGCGCTATATCTAGCGTAATCCTGCCGTAATCCCTTAAAGCCAATAGCCTCGCGTGGCTATACGCAGGGTGATTCTATTTCTAGAAGGGTCTATTTCCTTTGGATAGGATAAACCTGGTTACCTGATGTACTCTGGAAGTATAAAAGCACCTTGTACTGATTGATAGTGCAACATTGAGCAAACCTTTCCTCGGGACATTCGATCCTGTGACAGCCCATCTGTCTGCGGATGGTAGGCGGATGACATGGCGAGTTTGGTCCCGAGCAGAGACATTAGTTCCTTCCAGAACTTGCTGGTGAACTTGGGGTCTCAGTCGGACATGAGTGTGGTCGGAATGCCATGTTGTGAGATCATGTAGCGAACAAAGAGTTGTGCCATCTCCTCGGTGCGTGCTGTCGTGTGTGTCGGGATGAAGTGTCCCATTTTGCAGAACTTGTCAATGACGACGAGGATCGCGTCATGACCGCTTGTGGTAGTGGGTAGCCCAGTGATGAAGTCTAGGCTTACCACTTGCAATGGCTATTCTGGGACAGGAAGAGGCTGTAGCAGACCCGCCTTTTTTTGCTTGCTGCTCTTCATTCGCTCACATGTAGTGCATGAGATGACGAATTTATGTACGTCATCTGCCATCTGGGGCCAGTAGTAGTGTTTGGCGATACCGGTGAGCGTCTTGTTGCTACCGAAGTGTCCCGCGTACAGGACGTCGTGGTATTCTTCGAGTAGTAAGTGGCGCAATGGAGGGTAATTAGGTACCCAGATCTTCGTTGATCCTTTCCGGTACGCGATGTCGTAGTCCCACTGTAGCAGATGTCGCTTTTCTGCCAAGGGAATTTCGGGGTCGATGGTGTACCCGTGTGTGAAGAGTCCCTTGAGGAGTGGATTCATCCCTTCAACTTGGATAGCGGCAACGTGTGCAGGCCGGCTAAGCGCATCGGCAACGTGTTTTTATGGCCAGGCTTGTACACGATGTGGTAGTGGAAGTGCGTCTCAAGGAACTCGATCCACCAAACCTGTCGCCTGGAGAGGCTTGGTTGCGTCTTCAAATATTTTAGGCTGCAATGGTCGGTGTCTACTGTCGTCTTGCGTCCTTCGAGATTGCATCTCCACGTTTTGAAGGCGATGATGATAGCCAGGGCCTCCTTGTCATGTATCGGATAGTTGAGTTCTGCCCCGTATAGTTTCTTGCTGAGATAGGCGATTGGTTGCAGTCCATTCCCCTGGTCTTGCATCAAGACTGCTCCCACTACCTGGTCGATGGCGTCAGCTTTGATAACGTAGTCGCGTTCGGGGTTTGGCAAGATGAGTACGGGTGCGGACGTGAGTGCTTGCTTCAGCTGCTCCACGGCTTCCTGGTGCTTCGGCTCCCATTTACAGGGCGTGTTCTTTTTTAGCAGATTCGTGAGTGGCGCGGTGATTTTCGCGTATTGCGGCACGAACCTGTTGTAGTAGTTAGCGAAGCCAAGGAACTGCTGTAACTCTTTCACATTCTCGGGTGTCTTCCACGTACGTACGGCTTCGATTTTCTTGGGGTTGACGTGAACTCCTTGAGCGCTTACGATATGTCCAAGAAATTGGACTTTCTTGAGGGCGAAGTCGCTCTTGGATAGTTTGACGTAGAAGCGTTCTCGTCGAAGAATCTCGAAGACGCGTCGTAAGTGTTCGACGTGTTGTTGCATGTCGCGCGAGTAGACGAGGTACACCACCACGCATTCGTCCAAGAGTGGGCGTAGGATGTGATTCATCTCTGCTTGGAACGTTGCAGGTGCGTTGGTGAGTTCGAACAGCATCACCAGATACTCGTACAATCCGTACCGAGTTCGGAAGGCCGTTTTGTGAATGGAATCGTCCGCCATTCTTGTCTGCCAGTATCCGGACCGCAGATCTAATTTTGAAAATACCGTGGCTCCCTGAAGCTGGTCGAGCAGATCGTCGATTCGTGGAATCGGGTACTTGTTCTTGATGGTCTGCTTGTTGAGAGATCGGTAGTCGATGCACATGCGTAGGCTTCCGTCCGGTTTCGGTGTGAAGAGTACTGGGGCACCGTACGGTGAAGTGGATGGTCGGATGAGTCCTTTGGCGAGGAGATATTCGATCTGCTTCTTCATGTTGGCTAGTTCTGTGGGGCTGAGCTGATATGGTGCTCGGAAGGTCGGTTTCGAACCTGGTTCCTCCACGATCTCGTGTTGATGCGTTCGGTATGACGGTAGCTCGTCCGGGAGGTCGTTGGGAAGAATGTCTTGGAACCCCTTCAGTAAGTCCTTGATTTTTTCTGGTGGTTCCGAGGCTTTCTCTCCGACATTCCCCACTTCCGTTGCTATCGCCAGGAACCCGGTGTTGGTTCAGTTCACGTCCTTCTCGAATCTGGCGAGTGTCTCCACTGGGATCTCTCCTGTATCGGCCCAGTTGGGTAGCTGGACTCTCCTTCCTTTGTTGTAGATGCTTGCAGTGCGGTTTACCCAGTTGATCTCGGGGTTGAATCGTTTTAGGAAATCTCGCCCGAAGATCAGGTCAAGCCCTTTTATATTGGTGATGGGGAGAGCAGGTTTCCAGCGCAGTGGACCGATTTGTAGGTGTAACACTGCTTCGCCGTACACTGGTAACTTGCTGCCGTCCACCATTGTTGCAGAAAATGCTGATGGCTTGTACTCTTCTCGAAGTCGGTCGATGGTTGCCTTATCGCATACGGTGTGCGATGCTCTGCTGTCCATGAGTGCTTGGAGGCGTCGTCCTTCGCAGATGACCTCGAGCATGAGGGGCAGGCGTTGCTCGGAGTACCCATAGATAGTTTCATTGATTGGGTCATAGGGTACATCCCAATATTCGTTGCTTCCTACTCCTGAGCTGGCAGCTAGCCGAGGCTGCTTGGAGAAAGGCTCTTCTCCAGGGCCCGGAGTTCCCGTGACGACTGTTCGTGTCGTTGACGAAGTTGCCGAGTTGGATGCATCCGAAGAAGGAGTTCGGGATTTTTGCAGCTTCTTGTAGACCCCCAGCTTCCTTTTGAGCTACTTCAGCTCCACCGACGTCTTCCCTGGGGAACGGGTAGTCGCTGTGGGCTGGTGTCGGGAGAGGACGTTGACTCCGTGGAAAGGTCGGCTTCTTTCCACACTCCTTAATTTGGTCCCCAAGTTCTCTGGTACCGGTATGATCTCCACAATTTTCTGCTGTCCCTCCCGTAATTTCTCCAAGGCTCTAGCCCCTCGAGAATTACAAGTTTTCATTAAAGCATCTTTATAAGATAACTTTAACGAATCCTTATAATTTTTTTGGTCTTCCAGGAGTTTCCCCGTCTCGGTAGAGTCTTTTTTTCGTGGAGTTAGATTTTTCCTCGGCGAATTCCTCTGGCAAAGACTGGTCGTGGGTGGAGATTTTTCCCTATCATTTTCTCATGTTCGCGTCGAATCAGCTGCGTCGAAGTTGATTTTTCCGGAAGTCTCCGGCCGCTTTCGGATCTTTTCTTTTTCGCCAGCTAGATCCGCAATTACTCGCGAGTCCCGTTTTTTGGCTTCTGATTGGCCGAAGGATTTCCGCCACTGCTTGCGTGCCCGATACTCAGGCGGTGCGGCTTTCATTTTGTTGCAGTCGAAGATTCGATGACCCGGCACCCCGCAAAAATCACACGTGAAGTTGGTGTTTTTCGGACGTGGCCGCCCTTCGAACTTGTCGACTTCCATCGGGTCGGCGAACGTGGGGTGAGCCGAGCGGTCGCCCTGTCGCGTACTGCCGACGTGCGTCCGTCGTGTCCCGGCGTTGACCATGTCGAAGCGTTCCGCGGCCGATACGACGTCACTGTAACTCGCGTAGTTTGTCGCTGCCACTTGTCGTTTGACTTCGGTCTTCAGCCCGGCGAAGTACGATTGTACTTTTTCCCCTTCGGTCACGTCGGGAATCGGTTATAAAATTCTTCCATCTGCTGCGTGTACTGTGCTACACTCCCGAACATCGATGGCGATGAATTTTTTCCCGGCAAGGAAACCCGAATTTATCGGCTCGAAACGTTTCAGCAGGTCGGTGCGGAACTGCTGCCACGTGGCTTCGCCGTGGATGAAGGTGCTGTTACCGCCGATCCACTCGAGTGCCGGCCCTCGCATCAGCGTCGCCGCGAGTCGTACGCGTTGACCGTCCCAGACTGGCGAGCTCCATCCGACGGCTGCGAAGTAGATCTCCATGCCGGCGATCCATCTGCGGACGTCGGAGTTTCGATCGCTCGGATCGAACGGCTCAGGTGGGCGCGGTTTCGGAGCCTCGAGAAACTGCTGCGACTGCTGCGTCCTTGCCGTTGTCGTTTCGTGTTGCGCTCCGGCGAGTCGAGTTACTCGCTCGAACTCGTTTCGCCACGCTTCGCGATCCGCTCGCATCTCCTCCTGAAGGGCTGCGATGCTCGCGAAGAGCTGCTGGGTAACTTCGGCGTTGTCGAAGTTGCCATCCTGTTCAAAACACGCGCGGGGGGGGTAATTCGAAAACGCGGAGCTGGTGCTTACCAGAATCGGCGTCGAATTGGTCGCCCCCGGCGGTTTTTCGAGGCAGGAGTCCCGCTGCTGCTGCTTAGCTGAGCGCGGCCGAGTGAAAAAAGCTCTGATTACCAAGTGTCATAGGATCGAATGTGTCGAGGAAAGGTGCACTATCGATCAGTACAAGGCGCTTTTATACTTCCAAAGTACATCAGGTAACCAGGTTTATCCTATCCAAGGGAATAGACCCTTCTAGAAAATATAATCACCCTGCGTATAGCCACGCGAGGCTATTGGCTTTAAGGGATTACGGCAGGATTACGCTAGATATAGCGCACCAGTACATCCGAGTAGATATAATGATAATAACATGATAAACAAAGGTTTTATGGAAAAGGAGAAATAGGAATCCAAATGGAATGAGATAAAACCCAAATGGATCAGGATGAAAAGAGGAATGAAATGGAAAGGGAAGATGGAAAGGAGAAAGAAATGGAACGGGGTCCTACTCTCACAAAATGCATGACTATAAAATTTGATATTATTATGTTAGTGATGGTAATTGTTGTTCCCCAAGTGAGAATGCGAGTATGGGGTACAAAGGGCCAAGTTTATGCACTATTGGTCCTAGAATTATTGAGGCTAGCTTGACTCCATTATTGCCACTCCATTATTGGTTTGGAGCCAAAAGAGTAGTACAAATCCTTGTACTTTCTTCGAGCAGTCAACCATTTCCGTTCAACGCTTCCGCTACGCGACATAGTCCGATTTCCTACAAAACGGCAGGGGGAATACCAGCCAAGCGACAGCGAGAAGTGAAAACGAATCGAGAAACCCTAGCTGAACTGCCAGTCGATGCAAAAATGAATGATCTAATGTTAACGTTTCATACTCATCACGCAGCTTAGCACAATCATGTATGATTCGAAGGGCATTTGGAAGATTTCAGGTCTAAACCTTTATGCCAACACATTATCCGTGACACATTTTATTTGTTAAAAAAAAATCTGAAATAAATATCTACATAAAAGTGATGATAGCCGAATGAAGTGAGCTAACCAATATGAATGTCCATGTCATGTATACGTGTTTTTTTTTTTTTTTTTAATCAGCTATGATTATCA
>BQMB01000441.1:0-61665 GCA_027943415.1 Closterium sp. NIES-67 | reverse complement strand
CGCCGTCGCCGCCCGCTGTCGCCGCCACTGCCGCCGCTGCTCTCGGCCCCTGGGGGTGCTGGTGTGGAGGAGGGTGTTCGTCCTGCGGCTTCTGGGGGTGCCGCTGGTGTTGGAGGGGGTTCTCGCTCTTGGGGTGTTGGTTCTGGGGGTGCTGCTGTTGAGTGTTCTGCCGACGGTCGTTCTGCCTCTGCTGGTCCGAGAGTTCCGGCCCAGCCGTCGTCGCCGCCACAGCAGCCGTCGCCGCCGGTTTCCGCTCTCCGCCTGCTCGGCCTTCCCTCCCCGGACCGCGCGCCGGTGTCTCCCCCACCGCCTCCTGACCTCCCTGTCTACGGTCCTGTGTTCCCGCCGCCAGACTCGTCTCCGGCCCGTCTTCCTCCTCGTTCCCCTCCTGTGTCTCCTCCGCTGTCCCCTGACCCTACCCCTCCGTCTCACGTTTGGGCTCGCCGTCCCTCCCGTGCCGTCCCGTCTCTCCTGTCCTGCCCACCCACCCTATGTTGCTCCGTTCCCACTCGTCTCGTCCTCCCCTCCTCCCGTCCCCTCCTCCCTCGTCCCTTGCTGTTGCACCTCCTCCGTTCTCTGACTACCTCCGTGCTGCTCGTCCCCTTGTCCCTCGGGTCCTTGCCTCTCTTGTTACCGACCCTGCTGTTCCTGTCTCGCGCCTTGACGCGCTTGTCGCTGCTGTCGCTGACTTCGCTTCTACCCGCCGCCTTGACTACGCTACCGCTCTGGTCTCTGACCCTGCCCGTCCTCTGTCCGTCCGGGGGTGCTCCTGCCCCTTGGCCAGTGCACGTCCTAGGAGGACAGGCAGTACGAGCTGGCTTTCCTTTCCGAGGCTGCTCCCCATCTCTGCTCCATGCTGTTAGTCCCTGAGGGTGACCCAGACGCCTTCGACATCCCGACCCCTCGCACCTACGCTGAGGCCACCTCGGACCTTGGGCCTCTCAGTGGATAGCTGCCATCGGAGCAGGAGATGGCATCTTGGAGATCCACCGGCACTTACGTCGCGCAGTTCCCCCGCCTGGGGGTGAACGTAGTCGATGGTCGGTGGCTCTTTCAAGGTGAAGCGCCCCCCTGGAGAGCCGCCTGTCTTCAAGGCGCGCTACGTGGCCAGAGGTTTCAGTCAGCGCGAGGGGGTTGACTTCTTCCAGACCTTCGCCCCCGACCCCGAAGATGACCACTCTTCGGGCGCTGCTAACACGTAGCAGCACAGCGTGACTACGAGCTTCACTCTCTCGACTTCTCTACTGCCTTTCTTCAGGGGCAGCCTACACGAGCAGGTCTACCTGCGCCGACCACAGGGCTTCACTGGTACCTTCCCTCCTGGGACCCAGTGGCTTCTCAGGCGCCCCGGTCTACGGCCTGCGTCAGGCTCCCCGCGAGTGGCACGACACGCTACGTGCCACGTTAGCAGACCTGCAGTTCTTTCCGTCCTCTGCTGACCCTTCACTGTTTGTGCGTTCCGGCCAGACTCCGTTCTACATCCTTGTCTACGTAGACGACCTGGTCTTCGCTACTCCTGACAGGGACGCACTGGCCTCTGTGAAGGCTGAGCTGCTGAAGAGACACACCTGCACTGACCTTGGAGAGCTGCGTCGCTATCTTGGCCTGCAGATCTCTAGGGACAGAGCAGCACGCACCATCACTCTGACCGCAGTCACACTTGGTGCGTCAGGTCCTTCAGAGGTTCCGGTCTTCAGTTCTCCTCCGCACAGCCCACACTCTACCCGTAGACCATGGGCTCTCTGCTCCCGTTCCTGAGGAGCCAGTAGAGCCCAGTGGCCCCTACGCAGAGCTGGTGGGTTGCCTCATGTACCTGATGACTTGCACTCGCCCAGATCTCGCATACCCTCTCAGCATCCTGGCTCGCTTTGTGGCTACAGGCCAGACACCGACCTCAGCACTGGTCTGCCGCTAAGAGGGTTTTGCGTTATCTTGCTAGTACATCAGGCATGGGGTTAGTGCTAGGAGGACGCAGGCCAGTGGTCCTTACTGGGCACACAGACGCTTCTTGGGCAGACGACGCTGAGACGCTCAGGTCGTCGCAGGGCTACTGTTTCAGCCTTGGTTCGGGTGCTATCTCTTGGAGATCCACTCGCTCGTCGTCTGTGGCTCAGTCTAGCTGTGAGGCTGAGATCTACGCTGGTGCCATGGCGGCACAGGAGCTCCGCTGGCTGACCTTCTTGCTCACAGACTTAGGTGAGCGGCCTAGCTCTGCCCCGGTCCTGTACGCTGACAACAGGGCCATGATACTCCTGTGTCAGGAGCCTCGGCTTGAGGGGCAGAGCGAAGCATATCCAGCTGCGGTACTTCCTCCTGCGCGAGCTACAGCAGCGCCGCCAGGCCCGCGTAGTTCACTTGGCCTCAGGTGCCAACACAGCTGATATCTTTACTAAGGCGCTTGCGCCTAAAGATCATCAGCGGCACTGTGTACAGCTTGGTCTTGTTCCTATAGCTGCTCCCCTGTTAGGATCCTGATTGTGTACTCTCTATTATATATGCTTGTCAGACTGGCCTTGTGGCCTTACCTCCAGTGGCTGGACTAGTAGTGCCACCCTGGCTTGCTTCAGTTTTGGTTGTATTCTTGCTGACTGGTCTCCAGACCCCTGCCTCAGTGGTTGGACTAGTAGTGCCGCCCTGAGCTGTTTGCTTCTTGTTTAGTTTCACCCCTTGTCTAGCCTAGGGGGTGTGTCAACTTATACATATTATCTATGTAGAAGTTATAGGCTAGACTGAGGTATGCTTCTAGTGAGTACAACCAACTAGTATTTGTTCTAGGTTTCCACCTCTAGTAATCATTCGTTTCTACGTTAACACCGTAATCCCCCGGATATAACACCCCGGGTATAGTACAAAATTCATGCAAAATCAGGGGGGTGGGTGCTCTATTTCGCGTTTAGGCTATAGCACCCTGGTGTTATATTTGAGGACAGAATTTTTAAGATGTGCATTAGACTCAGTGCATCATGGCGATTTTAGACATTCAAATTCCGGCTGAAAAGGCGTATGTTTTCTCGAGGTTCGGAATAGCCCCGGATTGCCCATTGCTCACGAATTTCAGGTTTGTGTCAGGTTAGTGAAGCAAGGTTGGGGGGTTGGCGACACTCGCAATGGACTGGACGAAAATTGCGACGCTCATCAGCCAATCAGCACAGGTCTGTCGCACAATAGAAACAAAAATTGTCGGCCCACTGCGCTTTTCCAGGTGAATATTTGTTTCACCTTGTCATTTTCAGTACCAGAGAACCCTGTCAAGTGCCTCGGAAAATTTCAACTTTTGCGTCCTGGTCGTAATCAGCATGAAATAGCGTGAAAAAACTGCATTTGTTGGTGGTATTGTTAGGCGTAGAAGGGTTTGAATGTAATGGGGGGGGTGCTCTCCTGGAACCCTCAAAAAGAGGGTGTATAATTGCGGTTTCTTCAATAGAACACCCTCCCTGGATATAACACCAGGGGGTGCTTAATTTCGGCGGGTGTTATATCCGGGGGATTACGGTATATGAGAACAAGTGATTGATTAAAAGAACAAGCATACAGCAATATATAGAAAGTAGGAAGGTAAAGCAGTTGTAGCATACAGTTGAAAGAGCGGTTATCGAGTCGCACAGCGACTCGATTGTCACTTCGGTTACCATCTTTGCAGTTGTAACTGTCATTCGTAACCTCCAGTTGCGACCCTTCGAGTCCTTTCGTGTTGTTTGTCCACCCCCTCGTGTAACCTCCGTTGACTCGCGAACCCGTTACGACCTTCCTCGAGTGTGGTGTTACACTTCAGAAACGCTTAAGTCCTTGAGGTATTTCCAACAAATTGCTTGTAACAATTGAATTACAAGCCTAATATATGCTGTGTGCAACTACTGTGTAAAACTATTTGATCTGTCTCAAATTTTCTATCCATCATTGGACAAGCAGCTCGCTTTCTGCCAGCTTTGGGCTCTAAAATCTCTACGAAATTTCATGGTACCATTTCCTTAATTGATCAATTCACAACCATGTACCAGCAAACACGCAAAACTTTTTTAGCAATGGACCAACCTATAAGAACCGAGAAAACAAAATGTGGACCATGAATGTGCAGATAGGCCCGCTACCAGACACACCTTCACGCTTCAATGTTCAGAAAAAATAGTGCAGCTGACTAGCTCTGCGTGTCTGTAGACCTAAGGGGAATGGGAGATGAAGGTGGTCGCAGATCAGGGTACATGGTGTACGGGCTGAGGGGTCGGTTTGCGTATGGCAGATCAGAAACGCCGCTGCTGCTGCCATTGCCGGAGTCAGATCCAGCAACCTCCCACGGCCACTTCAGCTCAAGGCCCTTGCCCGCACCTTCTGAAGATGTAACCCACACCCTCTTAGTATCAGCAGAAGCATCAGCTGCAGGAGTTGCTGCTGCCACAGCCACCTCAGGCTTTGCAGCTGCTGGGACCGGCGGCACAGGTGCAGCAGGAGCAGGTGGGGCAGCAACCTCTTCCTTCACCTTGGCAACAGGTGTTGGAGGAGACGGAGTCGGAGAGGTGGGGGGCTTCAGGTCTTCATACCTGAAGGAGGAATCAGAAACAATGCGTTAGGGATGTGCATGCAGAATCGAAGGTTCAAAGAAGCAACTGTGTTAGTTCTTTTTATAATCCTTGCAACAAGACCTACTGTGAGTAGGGAGACAGTGGGGTTGGGCTTGGTGGAAGGTCAGTGGAGGACTTCTCCTCCTCTGCAACCTGCCACGGCCAGCGGAAGTTGAGACCACCACCACTCGCTTGTGTCTCAGCTGCTGCCTTCACCTTCCCTCCTGCATCAGCCTTGGCCTTAACCTCAGCTTCTGCTTTAGCCTTGGCAGCTGCTTCAGCCTTAGCCTTGGCTTCTTCCTCAGCCTTTGCTTTAGCATCAGCATCAGCCTTTGCTTTCGCCTCAGCCTCTGCCTTAGCTTTGGCCTCTGCCTCAGACTTGGACTTCGCTTCTGCTTCTGCCTTAGCCTTGGCCTCGGCCTCTGTCTTAGCCTTGGCCTGAGCCTCTGCCTTGGCCTTAGCCTCAGCAGCAGCCTTGGCTTGAGGATCAGGCTTCGGAGGAGATGGGGTGGGAGATGTCGGGGGCTTCAGATCAGGGTACCTGAACATCAGACGTTGGACAAGACAAACATAAGCCGTGGTTCAGTCATGGTGAAAGCACTTGAAGTTGGAAGGTTCACTCACTCAGTTGACCCAAAATGGAAGCGAGTGGCTTACATTGTGTATGGAGAGAGAGGAGTTGGGCTAGGAGGCAAATCTGTAGACGACTTCTGAGCCTCAGCAACTTGCCATGGCCAGCGGAATGCTAGACCCCCACCACTGCTGCTTGCCTTCGCAGCAGCTTCAGCCTTGGCCTTAGCAGCTGCTGCAGCTTTAGCCTTAGCTTCTGCCTCAGCCTTGGCCTTAGCTTCAGCATCAGCCTTGGCCTTAGCTTCGGCATCAGCCTTGGCCTTAGCTTCGGCATCAGCCTTGGCCTTAGCTTCGGCATCAGCCTTGGCCTTAGCTTCGGCATCAGCCTTGGCCTTAGCCTCAGCCTCGGCTTTAACTTCCGCCGCAGCCTTCGCCTTAGCATCAGCTTCTGCCTTTGCCTTGGCCTCGGCCTCTGCCTTGGCCTTGGCAGCAATTACCTCAGGGCTCGGCTTGGGAGGAGATGGAGTCGGAGAAGTAGGGGGCTTCAGGTCAGGATACCTGAAGCATAACACCACGCATCAAATTATGCTTGTTGAGATGCAGAAGTGAGCATATCCGTATTAAACAATTGATCTCTTATCTTCAGGAATGTTATAACTGCTTCAAATGAGTGAGTTTAAATATGCGGTATGAGTCAAGTTATTCCTTTCTTACAGAAAGTTCAGCTGCTGTTCTCTTGACGTTTCGAATGTAGAACTCACATGGTGTAGGGTGACAGGGGAGTCGGGCTTGGTGGAAGGTCCGTGGATGACTTTGACTGCTCCACTTGCCACGGCCAGCGGAATCCACCTCCAGTTTTTGCTGCTGCTGCAGCTTTCGCCTTCGCCTCTGCCTCAGCCTTGGCCTTAGCCTCCGCCTCCACCTTGGCCTTGGCCTCCGCCTCCGCCTTGGCCTTAGCCTCCGCCTTGGCCTTAGCCTCCGCCTTGGCCTTAGCCTCCGCCTCTACCTTGGCCTTGGCCTCCGCCTCCGCCTTGGCCTTGGTCTCCGCCTCCGCCTTGGCCTTAGCCTCGGCCTCCGCCTTGGCCTTAGCCTCCGCCTTGGCCTTAGCCTCCGCCTTGGTCTTGGCTTTAGCCTCCGCCTCTTCCTTGGCCTTAGCCTCAGCCTCTGCCTTGGCCTTGGCCTTAGCCTCTGCCTTGGCCTTGGCCTCTGCCTCTGCCTTGGCCTTAGCCTCTGCATCTGCCTTGGCCTTAGCCTCTGCCTTGGCCTTAGCCTCTGCCTCTGCCGCTGCCTTGGCCTTAGCCTTCGCCTCAGCCTCTGCCTTGGCCTTGGCCTCAGCATCAGCCTTGGCCTTGGCTTTTGCTTCAGCCTTTGCCTGGGCAGCAGCCTGCTCCCTGGCCTTAGCCAGTGCCTCTGCATCTGCCTTAGCCTTGGCTGCTGCCGCTTCCTTGGCTCGAGCTTCAGCTTCTGCTCTTGCCTTCGCTAGTTCAGCTGCAGCGGCAGCAGCTGCCTCCTTCTCACGCAATTCTCGGATGAAACGGTCCTTTTCACGCTGGCTCAAGCTGCACACACAGAAACACACATTGGCACAAAAATGGATGTCAGACAGAGCCAGAACAGCCTGGGGCTCTACCAGGAGGTGTGAGACGAGTGAAGGTTGGTCGGCAGAAGTACATACATTCGACCTTCCGCGGCTGCAGCCAGAACGGCTTCTTCCAAGGCCTTAGCCTCTTTAGCAGCTTGAGAAGCTGCGGCTGCTCGTGACTCGATCTCTTGGCGCTTCTGCTCAAGCGCAGCCTTCTCAGCAGCGACTGTCTGGGCCTCAGCAATAGCCTCTTCCTTTTGCTGACGAGCAATTTCGAGCTGCTCCGCCAGCTTTGCCTTTGCTTCAGCAGCCTTACGCTCAGCTGCCGCTCTGGCCTCTGCCTGCTTCTGGCTTTCCCGCGCTGAAACCTCAGCCTCCTTCTTCTTCTGACGCGCTGACGTATCTTGCTCAGCCGGCACCCTCCTCTCGACTACTACGACTTCCTCCTGCAATCAATTCAGAAAGATGTGAGTGGAAAGGAACCTCAAGCAGGAACACCTTGAGCTCTCAAACTCGCGAATACTTCGCCACAAGGAGACACTTACTACTTCGTCGTACTCGTCATCGTCTTCCTCTGCATCATCAGAAGGAATAGCTGCCAAGAGGCTCTCAATGGACTCTTCAGGGGCAGTCGTCTCAGCAACGGCTTCCACAACCTTATTTGTTGCAAGATTTGGCTTGTTCAGGGCAACAGCAACCAGCTCCGCGATCTGCACCAACATTGACCGCGTAATTAAACATTAAAGCACTGCTCAGAAGGTGTCAGCGGCCTGTCACGATTTAGCATTCGCATACCTGCAAGGAGGACACTTGTCCGCCAGTCAGACTGCCACCTTCCTCGAGCTTCAGGTTATGCGTCTCCTTGTAGGAGTCAGTTGGCCTTTCCATTCCACCAGGGCGAATGATCTGTCAACAACGAGGGTCAACAAAATTAGTTCATCTTAGGCACTAGTTTGCGTTTCGTAGCACACCGTAGCCGTTGTGACGCACCAGATACGGAACGCCGCTCGCTTTCAAGGACTTCTCAGCCTGCGCCTTCCAGAAGAGAACGCCCCAGAACAAGCTGCGAAGAACGATGAGTTGAGTGAGAAACCAGTTACTTTCGGAAGGTAAATATTAACGGCCGAAATCCCTTCTTACTTCAGCAGCGATGCAGGGAAGCCAAACTTCTCAGTGCCAATCGATGAAATCATGATGAACTGCTTCACTCCAAGCTCGGCCGCTGAAACGATGAGGTTTTGCGTTAGGACACGTAAGAAACGGCCAGCTCTCAAAACGAATACGAACAGAAAGACCAGAAAACAAACGTACATGCGTTGATCAGGTTCTCTGTTGCAACCTTGTCCACGCTGTACGGGCCTGAGACATTGAGCAGTTCTTTCTCAGATGCACCAATAGCGCACACGACCTTGCCAGCACTGCCGATAGCTTCCTCAACGGACTCCGGGTCAAAAATGTCGAACTCCACAAGCTCCACATCGGCCTCTTTCGCAAAGAAAAGCTGCAACAAACAAAAAAAAACTGTTTGTTGGTCTCTCGACGAGTGACGAAAAAGTAGGTTACTCAAAAGATCCACTTACATCGAGAAATCCCTTCTTCGGTGGCGACGGAAGCTGCAAACACCAAGTAAGGGTAATGACTGTAGGGTAAGAATTACTTCGGCGATAATTGTCAATGCAAATTGCCCCACAAAAATGAAACTTACATCAGTGAGGACCTCATCTGCCTTGGTAAGGCTGCGCACTCCGGCACGGACCTTGAATCCAGCCTTGATAGCTTCCCTGGATGAGATAGTTGAACATGTGTGAGCCTTATATACATTGCATTGCAACCAGCTGCAAGTAGGTACGAATTCTTACCTGACAACACGGGAGCCAACTTTGCCAGTCGCACCGGCAACAAACACGAGCTTGTCGTCGCGGGACTTGTTGTCGGACTTCGTAGCACCGAACAGATTAAAGGGTGGAGTGAAAACAAATTTCTGGGTTCCCTTCTCCCCTTCAGCCTTCTCAACATCCTCTGTTACTTTCTGAGTGCCCTTGTTGCCTGCGGGGAAACTCCAAGGGAGCTTCAGCGTGCCTTCAGTTGCTGCAGGCTCTTCCTCATCATCATCCTGATTCTTCGGCGCGAAGAGGCCTGAAAGCGTGCAAAGAATTATCATAAGTGTCTGAGGACGTATCTACTACGGTCTGGCGTGCTTATTGAGACCTACCTCCGAATTTCGCACGGCAGGCAACGACCGGTCGGGCAGATCGCACAGCAAGAGCTCTCTGGCCCTTCAGTGAGTCTGCGAGGCTGAGATAGCCGCCATAGGTCGGCTTTGAAAATACCTTCTCATTCGCTCCGCCAGTCAGCCCCTTCAGGCCTATCTGGCTTGTAGCTAAGAGGTTGGCATTGGCTGTTGCAGCTGCCAGGGAACCCATTTTTCCTCCCTGCGTGAGTAGCTCTAGCTTGCTGCAAAACTGATTCAAATCGGAATTCTCAAGGTTTGAACCAGAGGCCCAGTCGAAATTCCCAAGGCCAGTTGGGGCTGGGAGGAAGAGAGCTTCTGAAACTGGAGATCGAGAAATGTGATGGAACGAAGAATCTGGACTGCAGCCAGCCGCCACTGACTTTCGTCGCAGAAGATCACGGAAGGGTGAAGTGGGTCGAATCTGGTGGTGATCCTTCTTCAACAGCAGTGAATGGTCCATCTGGTTGCCACGTGGACAAGCTTCGCTTCGAGGGCACTGAAGATCTCTCTACGAGTAGAAATTGTCGCTGAACTTTGACCGTGAGGGCTGAGGTGTACGTACACGAGAGCCTCATTGGTTCGCCAGCCACTCAAAAAGGTCGCAGGTATCTGTCCGTATCAGGGTGAAAATCTTCAAATACAATACGTAAAAAATACGATAAGTGTTAACTCTTCCACCAAACCATAATGCTTCACCTTCCCATCACATGGTAGCGCAAACAAATACTATTTCCTAGGGTCCCTGCTAAGGCCTTTCGAACGCAATGCTTGTATGTATGCTTTGGCAACAGAATACTTTCTCATACCCAGAGAATGAAGCATGGCCCATGTGTATATGCCGCTCGAGTGCATATCATCAAATTGAAGCCTAAGGGGATCAGGGCATGAAAGGTCAGAAAGCAATAATTAGTATAGTGTCAAATAGGAAAAGCTCGTGTATAAAAGATTTTCATCCACACCGCTAACCTGATGGCATAGTTTCCTATGGGCTCCACTTTGATAACGTGGACATACCGGCGACCAGCTAAAATCTGCAAACAAGCAAGAAACTGATTATAGGTACATGAATTGCGTGTGCATAGGCCCTCTCATGAAGAGAAGGCAAAACGATGAGGATACGGGGAAGAGAGGAGATACAGAATGTAGGGAGGCGTGGAAGCACTACCTGGGATAAAGACCATATGTAGGCAGGGAAATTTCGAGAGGCGAGAGAGAGAAGGGAAGGTGGAGAGGGGAGAGGAGGCGCGAGCTAGAGAGAAATAGACAGCGAGAGGGAGAAATGGAGGGGAAAAAGGGAGGGTGGAGAGGTGGGAGATTGGGGCAAGGAAGTAAAAGAATGGTGGGGTGGCCCAAAAGAGTTGCTGCATGAAACTTTCCTTAGCTGCAGCACCAGCTCGTCCGGTTCCTCCTTTAGGCGAAGGGCTGTTAACTCGGAGTAACTCTGCTGGCAGAGAAAACCTCTGGCCGTTGGCGAACTCAATCAGAAGGGCCTGATGACGTACAGGGTCAACGATTATGCACAGGAGAAGAAATGAATAGTGAAGACCAGGCACAACAACGAAGGCACTTGAGCCTGGCCCTTAAAAATGCTAGGAAGAAAACAAGTTTGGCTGAGCGACCGGACGGAGAGATTACTAGCCATCAACCGGAACCCTTCCGACCCACGCAAAGCGCAGCACCTTGCCTGAGTCTAGGCGCTGGATCCGACTGGTTAGAGGGGTCGCTTGCATTGAAAACGGTTCTTGGTCAGTCGCGACTTCATCAATCGTGTCTCCTCTTGTGGATGGGTGTTGCGAGAAGGCTAGAAAGCCCCCCGGTACATGTCGCCAATCAACTGGTGGCCCCAGAGGTCCCACGGTACGTCCTACTGACGCGAGGGACCTCGAAAACGCCAACATCAGAAAAAATCGCTATTATGCCAGAGAAAAGTACGCGGGAACTAGCGACCCGTCGTTGGTCGTTTGTAAAGATGTCTCGGCTCGTTGTTCCAGTTAGAGGTGTCTACTCAAGCAGCGGAACCTAAAAAAAATCTGCTGACTACATGGTGCGCCGCTGAATCCGTTGCCAGGCCACTGAACGACGAGTGCGAGGCGTCGCTTTCCTGGATTGGTGAGCGGAATCCCTTTCTTTCTGCAGAGAACGCTTTTGAGGCACCTAGAAACTCTATCTGTGACAGAACAAGAAGCTGTAGACAGATCGAGAACCTGAGGGCGCATTCAGAGTCGTACGGTCCTTGCAACCGTGGCTGCCACATTCTTTCCACCCCAACACCTAGCAGCATGGTGGAAGCAAAATGAAATAAAATTATCAACTGGTTGTCAAATGGAAAAGGATCAAGCCCTAACTTTGAACAAAATGCAACACGGGGTTCATATTCCTCTTTGAAAATCCCCTGGGTGCGTCTGTATCGCGGCTGGCTTGAACACCAAGAGCGCTGCTCGCGTGCCTGATAACTCCCTACTTCAGCCTCCAGAGATGTGTCTGTATGATGCCATCCTTCCCGCCTTAGCAGGTGTCCCTCGTTTCCGTCGTAGAGTAAGCTCTGCGCGTGTGGTTGCACGCAAGTTTCTTTGTGTGACGTCTCGCGGTGTGCCAACAAGTCGTTAATCCGCAGATTCTTACTCTCTCCCGACGCTTCTCGCTTGCTCATTACCACGTGCCCTCGACGTGCCCTTGATCGTCAACGGTGGCAGTCCGCGTAGTGCTAGAAGCCCCCGCACGCACCGCTCCTTTCACAAATTCGAACGATACGAATCTCGCTGTTTCCCCACTCTTTATTCCGCGCGCACAGCTCACACTCACACTTCGCTAAGCGCTCGACGTAGACGCTCATGGGGTCGCCGAAGCAAGGCTCGGCGCGTCACGCGGGGCACCTGCACCACGCGCACTCCGCGCACCACCTGCCCGCCGCGGTGACCAACGCGCGCGCTGCTCTGTTCGCTGTGGGCCTGCTGGTGGTGACGCTCATCTCCATCCTCGGGTTCAACCTCTCCTCCATGGACCCCAGGGAGCCGACGTCGCGAGCTGCTTGCGGAGGGAACCACGTAGGACCAGGTACAGTGCACCTGCAGGTCAGGTTTTCCCAGGGTTCAATCTCTAGGCCAGGGCCAGGTCCCCTGGTTCTGCTCTGCTGGTGGTGACGCTCATCTCCGTCCTCGGCTTCAACCTCTCCTCCATGGACCCCAGGGAACCGACGTCAAGGGCTGCATGCGGAGGGAACCACGTCGGACCAGGTAGAGTGTACCACTCTTCCTGAAGCTCAGGTCAGGTATTCCCGAGGACCCATCTCTAGGCCTTCACCTGGGCCTGCTGGTGGTGGTGACGCTCATCTCCGTCCTCGGCTTCAACCTCTCCTCCATGGACCCCCTCTAGTTACGCGGAGCTCCCCACTAGGTGAAGCAGTCATTTCTCTGTCTGTCCCTCCCTTGTACACCACACCAGGCACGGAGAACCCGCATCATGACATGCGCAACGAGGTACACGACAAGATGGGCACGGGGTTCCCCTCTAGATCACGCAGGGATCAAGCACACCATCTCCCTGTGCCACCGTCTGTGCCTGTCCCTTGCACTGCACACCCCACCAGGCACGGAGAGTCCCTACCACGATCTGAGGAACGAGGTGTACGATAAGATGGAGGCGGAGTTCTACGACAAGGGTGCAGAGTTCCTCTTCGGGTCCAGCACCACCTCGCAGTCACTCAAGGTGCTGCTCTGTGGCGTGATGTCCCCCTCCCCTGCCTAGACACACTTACACACTTACACACACACATACACACACATGCGCCTGCTCACCTGTTCACCCACCCACGCTCGCTCCACATGCACATGTCTAGTCCAAAGACCCCCCCCAACCTTTTTTTACCTGTTTTATTTTAGGGCATTCACATCAGCCACTCCTTGGCCAGTCAGTCACATTCTGAAGGAATCTTTCTCGTTTTCTCTCCTCCCTTCCCTCTCCCGTCTAACCCCCTTCTCTCCCCCCCTCCCGCATCAGCTCTCGGACATCTTTGAGTTGCGGCATGGCGAAGTGCACCCAGTGCTCAAGGTGGGTGAGCGAGTGGTGGTAATAGATGGCAGTGACTGCTGTATGCCGCATGGTGCAGGTGATTGAGGCGCACGGTGTGGTGCGGGTACCCATCAGCTCTCGGACATCTTTGAGCTGCGGCATGGCGAAGTACACCCAGTGCTCAAGGGTGTAGTGGAAGCAGTGCGGCATGCTGCTGCTGCTGCTGTTGCCGCTGTTGACAGCTTCGGAGGAACCAAGTGCCAAAGCTGGCCAAGGAGCCAGGTGCGTAAGTTCAAGTTAAAGCCAATGCCAACAGCAAGACATCTAAGCTGGGTGAAGCGTGAGAGTCGTTGAAGGTGGCTGGCTGGACGCGGTTGCAGTGGCTCTTGCTCACACACCAGACCTGAGTACCAGTTTGTGACTGCTCTATGCAGTTCATTCATTACAACTCAGGGTGGGTTTCAATCAACCACAACTGGTTCAGTTCGCCTAGCCCCGAGATGTGACTGTTCTCTTGCACTCATTCACGACCAGACAGCAAGAGAGCAGTCAGGTTTTTGAGCAATCAGAATGTGCTCTCTGCATTCTAAACTGTTACCTTCCCTGGCCGATGCCTCCCTCTCACCTTGTATCGGCCCTTGGGCCTCCGCCGTATCTTTCTCTGACTCTCTGCTGCTGGTGCCCCTCTCCCCGCCACCTCTCCCTTCCAGCCTGCTCGGCCGCCTGTGAGAGCCAACGTGCTTCGGATGGACCCAGAGTTTGCTGCTTCCATACAGTACGAGTTTTCCCTGGTCTCAGCTTTACTTTCTCTTCCTCTCTAGCCTCTAGACCCCCTGTGAGAGCGAATGTGCTTCGTATGGATCCCGACTTTGCTGCTTCCATACAGTAAGAGTTTTCCTTGGTTTGATTAATCTTCCCGTCTACTCCCCGTTCCCCCTTTTTCCCCTCTCGGACACATGACAAGACATCTGCAGTGGCACATAAGCACTTACCCGCACGTGTGTTGAAGCACTTTCATCCACACGACCGAGCATGCATTAAATGCCAGGCTTCCGCTCTTGACGTTCCCTCTGTTTCTCCCTGCCTTCTTGAAACGTAAACCTGAAACCCTCGTGCCCCACACTTTGTTTTTTCTCCTGTTTGTGCTGTGGCAGGGAGATTGTGAAGGATGATATCATGCACCACTTCAGAGGAGGTGAGGTTGTGTTTGCTTTGAGACGCGTCACAGGGTGCCTCAAAATAAGACGCGAGGGTGGGAAAACTTAAATAGCTTAGGCTCGATACTGGGAACGGAGATGATGAGAGGAGGTGGGCATGACAGCATGCATGTTGCATCCCACAGGATGGCAAAATGCACCACTTGAGAGGACGCGAGCATGACAACTTGCATGTTGCATCCCACCCACGGGTTGACAACATGTACCACTTGAGAGGAGGCGAGCATGGGCGATTCCTCGTCATCTATCCTAAACACCTCCCTCTTCTCTCTCCCGCCATCCCATCAGGTGTATGGCTGCAGGACCCTGACCTCTACCACATGAGCATCTTCCACGCCTCACACCATGTGACCCGGTTGGCTACCCTTAATCTTCTCCTACTCCGACCTCCACCCCCATCCCCACCCCCCCTCCCATCAGGTGTGTGGCTGCAAGACCCTGACCGCTACCACATGAGCATCTTCCATGCATGTATCACACCATGTGACCTGGTTGATTCTTACTCCCCCTTACTGCCTCCCCCGCCCCTCCCATCATCCCACCCACCCCCCCATCAGGCGTGTGGCTGCAGGACCCTGACCTCTACCACATGAGCATCTTCCACGCCTCACACCATGTGACCTGGTTGATTCTTACTCCCCCTTACTGCCTCCCCTGCCCCTCTCATCATCCCACCCGCCCCCCCATCAGGCGTGTGGCTGCAGGACCCTGACCTCTACCACATGAGCATCTTCCACGCCTCTCACCATCTGTCGCCAGTACCCGCCACCACCAAACAGGTGTGTTGAGGCGACTTTGTTGAGGTAGCCTAAACCCTCAACCTAGCACTTCCCTGAAATTCGCTTTAAACAGGCGCAAGTAAACTGGTATTGAGATATGTGAGTTAACTGGTGTCCCATGTACCTTCACCTTTTCAATTGTACCTGAACGGTTCAGGTAGGCACTTAGCGCCCCAACCGGTCGCGTAAACGTACAGTTACGTGTACGTTGACGTTTACATTTGTTTACGCGTAAGTTTACGTAAAGTTGTACGGGCAGGCAAAAAAAAAAAAAAAAAAAAAAAAAAAAACGCGAAATTGGAAGCTACGCAGCCCGCACAAGGTGTGAAAAGTGGTTGCGACGAGGTGTATTCGCGGATCCTAGGTCTAGAAGAAGTCCGCAAGCGCGGAAATTTTTAG
Source organism: Closterium sp. NIES-67 (assembly GCA_027943415.1). Lineage (NCBI taxonomy): Eukaryota > Viridiplantae > Streptophyta > Zygnematophyceae > Desmidiales > Closteriaceae > Closterium > Closterium sp. NIES-67. The sequence continues at coordinate 46,321 of BQMB01000441.1, read as the reverse complement.
GCGCTGATACGCCAAGTGACGGATGTCTCAAGCTCTTAGGCGGCGGTTTAGGAGCAGAATCGAGTAATAGTGATAGTGATTTCGCTCGAGTAATAGTGATTTCGCTCGAGTAATAGTGATTTCGCTCGAGTAATAGTGATTTCGCTCGAGTAATAGTGATTTCGCTCGAGTAATACCAAGGGAGGTGGGCGCTGGATTTACGGCAGAGTGGGGGGAGGGGAATTGGGTATAATCTACGTCTACTAGGCTATGTTGAATCGCTTAGGTTCTTGGTCGTGCTAGGTTTCCGATGATGGGAGATCTGCTGGTAGTTGGGTAGAGAAACTTGCTTCCCAACGAGTTTGAGCTTTGCCGCACATGCGACGAGTTGGAATGTTCACTGGAATGAGGACGCGTTCCTACCGCGTGTCAAGCGCACATGTGACGAAACCTTGTGTCAGCTCTCGCCCCTGAGATCTGACACGAGGTGCAGAAAAAAATCGGGCAGGCCGAATGTTTTTTAGCAGACCGTAAACGTAATGCCTTTTTGGGCCCACGTACGTAAACGTAAACCAACGTAAACGTAAGGTGCCAACTTAGCCTGAACCCCCCAGCCCACTCCTTCCCACCCATCCACCCATCTTCCCGCCCACCCACCTTCCCATTCTCCTCCTTTGTCAGTGTTTGGACAATCAGCGGGCGGTGAAGCGAGCCAGCAAGCAGTTGTGTTGTGTCCTCTGCAGGTGTCACTGGACCAGCTATCAACAGTCACTCTCACTGTTGGGATGCCTCAAGTTCGTATCCCTGCTTTGAACTCTCGTTACCCTCTCCCCTTGCCAGCTATCAGACGAGTTCAGCGCAGTGAAGGGGGTGGGCCAGCAGTTGTGTCCACTGCAGGTGTGACTGGGCCAGCTATCAACAGTCATTCTCTTTGTTGGGATGCCTCAAGTTCTTTTCCCTGCTTTGAACCCTCGTTCCCCTCTCCCTTGGTCGGCTATCAGACGAACTCAGAGCAGTGAAGGGGGTGAGCCAGCCAGCAGTTGTGTCCACTGCGGGTGCCACTGTACCGCACCATTCTCACTGTTGGGATGAGAAGGATGCCTCTAAGTTTTATCCCTGCTGTGAACTCTTGTGCCCCTCTCCCCTGGTCAGCTATCCGACGAATTCAGAGCGGTTAAGGGGGTGAGCAAGCGGCTGTGTCCGCTACGCATATCACTGGACCGCGTCATTCTCACTGCCACAGGGGTGCTGCTGGCGTGCTGGCAGGTGAATTGTGGCTTATTGTAACAATGGGCATTTTTTCACATCAGTGTGTGTGGATCATGGTACGCATATGCCTGTGAGTCCCCTCATATACCCCCGGATTTTATCCTTGCTGCTACTGGCTTGTTGCTGGCAGGTGCTGCTCGGTTGATCATGATGGTGTTGCAAGTTTACCAGCGCGCGCATGCATGCGCATGCGGCATGGCATGTGGCACTCGTATGCATAGGATTCTGTGCGCAAGTACATGTGTGCATGTGCATGGCCATGCTACTATCCACTCAGATCAATGCCCCCCCCCTGGCCCTTATTCCTCGTTCTCCTGGCACCCCATCTCGTCTCCTCATCCGCCATCACATCCATGGCCATGCACACGTACACATGCACACATGTGCTTGCCTTGCGCACAGAAGCATATGCATGGGAATGCCATATTCCCCCGGTGCCCCATCTCGTCTCCTCATCCGCCATCACTCCATGTGGTACCGGTCCTGTGTGATGCCAGGTACTGCCACGGATGCCAGGTGCTACCACGGATGCCAGGTACCGCCACGGATGCCAGGTGCTGGAGGACACGGATCCAGCAGAGCTGAGGGACGAGGTCAGGAGGGCACAAGAGCAGCATACCATGCTCACATACCACGGTGCATGCCATGGCCCTTTGTATGCACCCTTTAAGCTCCACCAATCCAGGTATTGGATCCAGCAGAGCTGAGGGGCGAGCTCAAGTGAACTGCCAAAGCAACTCGCCATGCTCACATGCCATGCCATCACACATGTCCCATCCCTGTCTGCGCCCATCACACTGCACCAGGTGCTGGAGGGCACGGATCCAGCAGAGCTGAGGGACGAGCTCAAAGACGCTCTGCCTCGAGCTCCAAAGCAACAACTGGTGGGTCTCTCTCTGCCACTCAGCTGGCGGGGTGACAACCCATTTTGGGAACCATCCTTGTTAGTGGTTATTTTCGCTCTTCACGAATCGTTATTGGCTTCTGCTGGTCCTCGTCCTTTCCCTCAACCCACTCCCGGTCAGTCGTCATGATGAATAGAAGTGGTCCAAGCGACCCTTCTTTTTGTTCCCCCTGTCCCCCATCCGCTTCCCCCTCTTCCCTGTCCCCCATCCGCTTCCCCCTCTTCCCTGTCCCCCATCCGCCTCCCCCTCTTCCCTGTCCCCCATCCGCTTCCCCCATTCCCTGTCCCCCATCCGCTTCCCCCATTCACTGTCCCCCATTCGCTTCCCCCATTCCCATTCCCCCCTTCCCGTTTTCCTTCAACACCCCCGGTACGGTCGAGTCATGCTGGATCCGTGCCCCTCCAACACGGGCTCATACGATTTTCCATTCCCGTCTCCCCTCCCCCTTCTGCTCCCTCCCTCGCAGTACAACCGAGTCATGCTGCACACGTCGCTGGCGAGGATCCTCGCCCCTCCCACTTGGCCTGATGGGGTAGGTGGTTGCTCGTATAAATGGGCTCTCAGACTTTTCAAGAGGGAAGCTGCAATTTAGATACCTTATTTCGACCTTCTATCATGCCTGTTGCTTCTAGCACTGAGGCATCGCATCGTCACATTTCCAGCCTTGTGATGTCGTCCTCAAGCCTCTTCGATTTGATCCAATCACGGTTTTGGATCCATCACGCTTTTGTTTTGGATCCTCTCCTCTTCCTGCTCACTCTCCATTACCCCCGCCTCCCCCCTCCAGACCCTAGCCCACAATGCGGAGTCAGCGATGCCCATCTTTCGGTCCATAGTGAGCGAGCTCAACCAGAAGCTGTGCAGGAAACAGGCACGTACAGTCCGACCTGTGCTCTCGTTCACTCCCTCTCCCTCAAGAAGTCAAGTCACAGTCCCTCTCCCTCTCTCTCTCCTGCTCCGTTCTCTCCTGAAAGCCAACCTGGCGCTAACTCACAAATCCCATCTTCTGGTTCATAGTGAGCGAGCTCAACCAGAAGCTGTGCTGCAAACAGGCAAGCTACCATTCCTCCACCAGTGCTCCATGGATTTTATCATAATTGATAGTCATGGTCCTTTCTCCCTCCCACTCCCTCTCCCTCCCTCTTCTTTCCATCTTCCCCCAACCCCTATCCGTCCCTTAGTATCCCACCACTCTTTTTCCAATGGATTTGTGGTCTTGACTCCCATTTAGCTTCACCCCATACTGACGGTGGTGAGGGGACCATGGTACGAGGAGGAGACAACCACCTTCTCAATCAGCTCATGATTCCTTCTCATACCTCCTCTCACCTTAACCCCATGCCAACAGTGGTGAGGGAGATGTGGGATGTAGAGGAGATGGATTATTTTCCAGTCAGTTCATACGTCAATTCTTACTCGTCCCTACCCTCACCCGTTCACCCCACACAGATGGTGGTGTGGGAGCTATGGAACGTGGAGGAGGTGGATGTGTTGGCATGAGGTAAAGGTGGTGATTTCTTCCCGTTCCTTCCCCTCACCTTCACCCCATGCAGACGGTGGTGTGGGAGCTGTGGAACGTGCATGGGGCTTACAGCCTCTCATCTAATCCCTACATTGTTTACCCATTCACCCGTTCACCCCATGCAGACGGTGGTACGGGAGCTGTGGAACGTGGAGGAGATGGATGTGTTGGCTCTGGCGCTGCAAGGCAAGATGAGCATCAAGAGATTCAACCTCACTTGCATTCAACCAGACTGGGTTGGCACAATATAGGCCCACTTGAGCTGCCATGTGGCTAGATATTTGCTCCCGGGAGTGAACCCTCCAGACAGCTTCGGTTCGGTGCCATGCTACTTCTGTACAAACTGCCCAATGTACCAAAACTGAGTCACAAGTGGCACAAGTTCAAAGACTACTTGGAATAGAAAGCTGGGGGTCTGGGTTGGGGAGACGGGGCAATGGGCCGTCATAAGACCGGCTCATATTTTGTAGGCCAATGAAAAAGGTGTTGGAAATTATAAAAGGACTTCAAGACATTTCCGGAGTCTCGAGTGAGTGTACGAATACACGAAGACTACACCAACGAGGATCACCGAGTCAACACCGCTACAGTACTACCGACAGTTGACACAGGTTGACGACACCCCGCAGAGGTTACGAAAGGGCAACGTGTAAGGAATTTCCATTCCTTACTGAGTCGTACGCTAGCGCGTACACCCGAACTCTTCGACCCATCACATTCGGCCTCAATTATCGGCCAAACCTTCCCCGAGTCGCAGCAGGCACTGTCGCCACATTGCCGAACCTAACCACGTCCCGAGGTTATCGCCCTAGAATGCCAACCCCTATATAACCACACCCTCATTGCAATAGCGACCTTGTATTCTCACGATATAATACATTGACACTTCCTATATCATAACAGCTGGTATTTGAGCCTGACCTTTCTCGGAACCTTCCGTTTCTCAGGCTACTTAGTTAAGGGTGGTCAGAGGGGATTAGCACGGCTGCACAGTAGTTGTCTTGGGTCGTAAATATTTTTACGCCAACAACTACAGCGTGTGCGCTAGCTTCTGCCCCGTCCGGACCGCCACGGCCCCGGTAGAGTCGACAATAGAGGGACAGTCTACCTCGAGTGCTGCGAACCCTGCCCAGGAAACTGTGGACCTGCAAGCATTAATGGATCAGTTGAAGAATTTGACAAGCGTCGTCAACGACCTCCGCGACGAAAACCAACGACTTCGCCAAGCGCAGGAAAGGCGTTCAGAGGAACCGGGCGACGATGCACAAAGTGAGGTGGGTGAGCAGCAACCGTCGCCACTGGAGCTGGCACGACTAACGGCAACAGCCCCGCGCTCGACAAGTGGTGGCGTGAGATATCAGCAACCCACTCCTTTCGACCCAGCTTATAAAGGCGTGACGGTGCGGCAGTGGATATTCGCCATGAATATCTATTTTAATGCGGCAGGCATCCGAGACGATCAGAAGCGGATTAGCCACGCGTTAACACTGTTGCAAGGGGCCACCCTACAGTGGTGGAAGGTCATCGTCGACTCAGCGGCAACTCGCACAGAAGGACAGCATGAGTGGTCTGAAGAATTCGGCGACGAAGACGAAGCAGACTTGCTGTTTGGTGCTACCCACATTCGCACGTGGGCAACGTGGTGCGCAGAGCTTCGCAAGCGGTTTGAGCATGCTCCTGACTCAGACAAAGCGCCCGAAACACTACGCATGTGGAAGCAGCTAGGATCTGTGTCCGAGAAAACAGCGTCGTTCTTGACGTTAGTGGACAGATGTGGCTACATGCACGAGTTGGAGAAGGTCGACAGGTACATGGGCGGGCTGAAGCCTGAAATACAGTACCAAATAAAACTGCAACGCCCTGCGAAACGGTTACAAGACTCCATCCAGCTCGCCGAAGCCGCTGATTTGCTCACGAAGCCGAGGACGAACTTCCACGACGGAGGTCGCCCTCGAGAACAGTACCAGCGCGCCACGATAAAAGGGATGGACACAGTGGATATTTACGCAGCTGCTCCGCGAAATACGAAGCTATGCTACCACTGTGGCCGACCGGGTCACATTCGACGCAACTGCCAAGAATTCGTAGCCCCCCAGAAATCTATGGGGAAGAAGCCGGAGGAGCGACCGGGAAATGGGTCGCGTCAGTAAGTACCGGGCCCCTTACTGACGGGCAGGCTTCTTTGCCCGAGCCACACAGTCCCCACCGGGTCGTGATCCCGATTGCTGCAATCGACCGGACCCGGACGAATAAGGGTGACGAAACTGCTGATCACCCTGTGTTGGTGGAGGGTAAAGTCAACGGAGTATTGCTGAAAATTTTCGTAGATGGAGGCGCGAGTCACAGTCTCATACAGCTAGACATGGCTAAAAAATTGGGTATTCCCTTACTCAAGTGTCTACCCGGAATTGACGCCCGACTGGTGGATGGAACGCCACTGGCTATACGGGAGTGAGTGGAGAACGTCAGCTTTCATTGCAGGGAGTATGTAAAATTTCGGATGGGGCTGCTGGCGACTACACTTGACAGGTGCGACGTGCTGCTAGGACGGGATTGGCTGCGACAGTACAACCCGAAGATCGACTGGACAACGGGCAGCTGCAGCATAAAACTCGATGGGATTCTCCGCGAGCTACCCAAGTGGATGGGACCTCGCATGCGAAGCACCCAAGTTCATGCGATTCCTTTCAAGCGAGCGATAAAAGCGGGAGCTGCAGCGTACGCCGTTGCCCTTCGCGAGGTGACGTCTACGACAACGGCCGAAGTTATCGCGAAGGTATGAGAAGTCGCTCCTCCGGATTTAGCGGACCTGATTCAAAAATACCCCAAGATTTTCCTAGACGACCTGCCCGCTGGACTCCCGTCGAGCCGACCAGACCACCATCGCTTCGAGTTGGAACCCGGCGCCCAACCGACAATACATCGACAATTTCGGCTCAGCCAACCGGAACTGGAAGAATTGCAGCAGCATCTGTATTACCTCTTAACGAAAGGATTCATCTCGCCCAGCACGTCCCCGTACGCCGCCCCGATACTGTTCACACCGAAAAAGGATGGAGGATTCCGCATGTGCATCGACTACCGCGCGCTCAACAGGATCACCATCAAGTCGCGTTACCCGATCCCGCGAGCCGACGAACTACTCAACCAACTTCGCGGAGCCAAGTTCTTCTCGAAAATCGACTTACGAGGAGGTTACCATCAAATTCGCGTCGCCACCGAAGATTGTCACAAAACCGCATTTCGCACCCGCTACGGCAGCTACAAATACTTGGTGATGCCTTTTGGCCTCACGAATGCGCCCTCGACTTTCCAGATGACCATGAATGGCATTTTGAGGGAACTCCTGGATAAATGCGTTATTATCTACCTCTACGACATCCTAATCTACAACCGCAGCAGGGAGCATCAGTTAAAGGATCTTGATGCAGTCTTCACGCTGCTGCACAAGAGTCGCCTCATCACAAAAGAGTCTAAGTGCGATTTTCTTAAGCAGGAGTTGGAGTTTTTAGGTCACGTCGTTTCTACCGAAGGAGTGAAAATCGACCCCAAGAAAATCAAGACCATACAGGGGTGGAAGCCGCCAAGCAACATCAAAGAGCTGCAGAGTTTTTTGGGTTTCGTCAACTACGTCCGCCGATTTATCCCAAATATGGCTGGGTTATCTGCCCCGTTAACCGACCTCCTCAAGGATCACGATTATTTTTGCTGGGGAGAAAAACAGCAAGCTGCATTCGACCAACTGAAAATGGCCCTCACGTCGCCGCCCGTCCTTCGCATCTCCGATCCCGACCGTCCATACGAAGTCATCACAGACGCCAGCGACGTCGCCATCGGTGCAGTTCTCCTACAGGATTTCGACGACGGATTACAGCCGGTCGCCTACGAATCACGAAAGCTTCAGGGTGCGGAAAAAAACTACATGGTACACGACAAGGAAATGCTGGCGATCGTCCACGCGTTCAAGATCTGGCGTTGCTACCTGACTGGCGCTGACGTCACTGTGCGGACCGACCACAAATCCCTCCAGTACCTGCGAGCCCAACCGAATCTCAACCCGCGACAAATCCGTTGGCTCGATTTCTTCGAGTCGAATTTCCACTACACCATCACCTACAAACGAGGCGCCAACAATATTGCCGATGCCCTGACTCGACCCACTGCCCATACCGACGCCATACTAGTAGCCTAGACCAGCCCACTACTTACCGGCCTATTTACCCACGGCTATAAAATCGACCCGTTCTTCCGCTCTGCCATCCATCAGCAGCATACCACTGCCACCGGACAGTATTTTAATAAGCGCGATACTTCTCGCATCTGGGTACCAGGCTACGATTTAACTCGTACCCTCTTAATACAGGAATCCCACAACAACCCGACCTCCGGGCATTTCGGAGTCGACAAAACTCTGAAGACATTGCAACGCTACTATTATTGGCCGAACATGGCAGATGACGTGCGCAAGTACGTGTCCTCCTGCACCGCCTGCCAGATCATGAATTCCTCCCACCAACGAGCAGCCGGACTACTACAGCCGTTGGATCCGCCCGAGCGACCTTGGCAATACATCACGATGGACTACGTGACAGGACTGCCGGCCGGTCCCAGCGGAAACGACGCCATCCTCGTGATCGTTGACCGACTCACAAAAATGGCGCACTTCATCGCCTGCCAACAGACAATTACGGCTGAGCAGACTGCCCAAATGTTCATCGCCAACGTCATTCGCCTGCACGGACTGCCCACCGCAATTATTTTAGACCGAGGCCCGAAATTCACATCGAATTTCTGGCGCCACCTGTGGGACCAGTTCGGCACCAAACTACAGTTTTCATCCACCTACCACCCACAGACTGACGGGCAGATCGAACGCGTCAACCAAACTATGGAGCAACTCATTTGGACTACCTGTATTGACCCACAGACATGGGAGAAATCCCTTCCGCTGCTGGAATTCGCGTATAACAACGCGCCCTCCGCCACAACCCATCAGTCCCCATTTTTCCTCAACTATGGACAGGACCCCGTGGTACCCGCCACCCTGAACATCGAGATACCCATGCCCCAGTCCCAGAAATTTGCTGAAGACATCCTCGCCGCCCGAGAAAAAGCAGCCGAGGCAATCCGGAAAGCCAACCTGATCGCAAGCCGCCAAGCCGATCGTCACCGACGTGACGTCACTTATAAAGTGGGAGATCTCGTCCTACTCGAGACTCGCAATTTGCGGTTGCCGCTCCCGAGCAAGCTCCGACCCAGATTCTGTGGGCTATTTCAAGTGACGAGTATAGGGACACCTGTCACTGCTCACCTCCGACTCCCGGCTGATTGGTGTCACCACCCGGCTTTCCACGTCAGCCTATTACGGCCTTATGTCCCCAGTTCGTCGACCTTGGCACGCCATCGCAGTGTACCACAGCTGACGCCCCTGCAAGAACCGACAACCGAGCCCTTGAAGATTCTCAGCCACCGCGTCACGACGCAACTGCACCGTCGGATGGTTGATTTTCTCATCCGCTAGCATGATCGCACGTCAGAAGATGACAGCTGGGTGCCGCTCGCCGAGCTAGAATCACACCCGATTCTAACGGCGTACTATCATCGTCGGAATGTTTCCGATGCCTGCGGTCTCGTCTAGGAGGGGGGGGTAGTGTAAGGAATTTGCATTCCTTACTGAGTCGTACGCTAGCGCGTACACCCGAACTCTTCGACCCGTCACGTTCGGCCTCAATTATCGGCCAACCCTTCCCTGAGTCGCGTCCGGCACTGTCTCCACATTGCCGAACCTAACCATGTCCCGAGGTTATCGCCCTATAACGCCAACCCCTATATAATCCCGTGCCCTCATTGCAATAGTGACCTTGTATTCTCACGATATAATACATTGACACTTCCTATATCATAACACAACGTGTCAACATATAATTATGTATATGTTATAGGCTAGCTAGGTGCATCCTTATATATAGTACAACCCCTTAGGTATTGTTATAATCACAATAGGCTTAGATGTGCCTATAATGAGAGATAGAGAGCACAGTCGGATTTCCGTCAGACGGCTTCAAATATTGATAACGATCTGGTCGCTGAATTAAACGGTGATCTGTAAGTTGGATCTAGAGCGCGTTGCTGTCCTCTATCAGTAGCAAGTTGAATCATGAAATTCCATGAAGATTTGACGACGCTATGGCGGTTTGACTGGCAGGAGGTAAAGCAGCCACTATAGTCTTAGGAGTACAAACTTAGCAAGAAGAGTTCGAGAGGGAGATGGTTCCCAGCCTCTACATACCCCAAGAGCCGAGGTCCAGGTTGGTGGTACACCACCACAGAGTCCCCAACCATGAAGTGTCTCGAAACCAACCCTCCAAGGAGCTACACCAAGTGAAATGTAACACTACACGAAGTAGCGTTACTATTTTCACTATTTAATATTTATCCGTGTCCCTTGGGCTTGAAATCTTGAGCTCTTGGTCTTGGTTCTGCAAGATAAATTCTTCTTGAGTTGATGGGGGCTTGCTGCACACACCTGCGATGCGATGGACACTTCACACTCGACAAAAATAGAAAAAACACATGCGACACGCAAACGACGACTTGACATGCGAATTGTAAAAACTCGCTAATGTCTTGACCGACACAAACCACATTGTGATACACCATTCAAACACACACACAAGCACTCGATAGCTATGACATAGACTCACAATTCATTCCATGCCATGCATGCACACACACAAACAAGAACGACAAGCCGAGTGCAAGCCATAGGGTTGCACCAACAAACTCCCCCTCGGATTGTTGGCCTTAGAATCTGCTCCCCTTAGTTCAGAGCCATCCCAGCAAGCTTGCAATACTTCCAATGCTGCTGCTCAACCAGCCTCTTGGTCATCATATCAGCGGGCTGTGCCGTCGTCTTCACGTAGTGCAACTCCACTTCACCCGAGGTTACCATGCTCCTCACCCAATGCCACTTCACCTTCATGTGCTTGGTAAGGCCATGAAGAACCGGATTCTTAGCCAATGCAATAGCACCCTGGCTATCACAATAGAGTGGGGTAGGTCCTTGCTGCTCCTCCCCCAATTCAGCTAGCAAACGCCGCTGCCACACAACCTCCCTTATGGCACGGAAGAGTGCCATGTACTCGGACTCCACCGAGCTCAATGCTTGGTCCACTTGCTTCTTGCTCTCCCAAGCTGTTGGGCCTCCACCAACACAGCAGATGAAGCTTCCCACACTTGTCATATCCTCTGGTTCTGATGCCCAAGATGCATCAGAGAAGGCGGTGAGAAAGAGCCTCCCGGGTTCGACTCCATCCGCACCCTTTTGACGCCTTTGTGCCGCCGCGGAGTATTGCAGTCCAACAGTTGCTGTTTGGCCAAGGTACTTGGCCACCCTCTCTCCAGCTGCTACCTGCTCTTCATTGGGGCATTGGACAACCCTAGCCAGCTGCCCGGTAGCAAAGGCTGCATCCGGCCTTGTGTGAACGGCCGCATACATGAGGCTGCCCACCAAGGAGTGAAAACGGCGCCTCTCCTCTTCACCAACACTTTCCTCCGCTGGTCCTTTCACACACTTGAACCCTGAGGGAAGAGGAGTAGCCACATGACCTTCACTCTTCCCAAAGTTTGTAGCCAAGGCCTCCAAGTACTTCTTTTGATGCACTCGCATCCACCGCTTCTCCACATCTCGCTCAATGTGAAGCCCAAGGTAGTAGTTGACGTCACCAAGGGTCTTGCACTTGAACTTGTCTTGAAGCTTCAGCATCACCTCCTTCACAAGGTCAGAGGAGGGTGAGAATATGAGGATGTCATCCACATAAACCACCATGAAGCTCCTCTGCTCCCCCTCGCCAAGCATGAACAACGATTGATCGGCCGTTGAGGGAGTGAAGCCGATCGCCTCCAAGACTTCCCGCAGCTTGATGTACCATTGCCTAGGGGCTTGCTTGAGGCCATAGAGTGCTTTCTTCAGCTTCCACACTCTGCCACTCCCATCATTGTACCCCTCTGGCTGCTCCATGTAGGTTTCTTCCTCCAAAACGCCGTTGAGGAAGGCCGTTACTATATCCATTTGCTTCACCACCCATCCTTTGATGGCCGCCGCGGCGAAGAGGGTTCGAAGGGTTGTACCCTTCACCACAGGGGCATACACTTCATTGTAGTCCTTCTTCTCTTGCTGCTGATACCCCTTGGCTACAAGTCTGCTCTTGTAGCGCTCGATGTTGCCGTCGGCGTCGGTCTTGCGCTTGAAGAGCCACTTGGAAGAGATCGCCTTACGCCCCGGAGGTAGGTTCACCAAGTCAAATGTGTCGTTCTCGATGATGCTCCCCATTTCTTCATCTGAGGCCTTCTTCCACTCCTTCCCATTGGGGCCCTCCCAAGCCTCCTTGGGATTTGTAGGCTCCCCCGGCATCTCCACCGGAGAGAAGAAGGCAAAGGCGCACTCCTCGCTTTCATCTTCCGCATCATCGCCTAGCATGAGAGCCGAACCGGTCAAGGTTGAGTTGGCTGGTCCTCCAAGCCGGTCATAGCTCAACCTATTAGGGGGCTGAGTCCTCCTTCTCCCCCTTCCTTCCTCCTCTGCTGCAGGGACTTGAATGCTCTCATGGCTTTGCGGTATGTCCGGTCGGTTCCCGCGAGCACTTGTAGCACGAGGCGGAAGTGGCGGTGCACGCTCATTACCTTGCTGCACCTCCTCCTCCTACTCATCCCCATTCATTTGGGGAGATTGCCTCGTGATTGTGCTGCTACTACTCAGCTCCAAGGGCAGCTCCACATGCTCCAAGCCGGTCCTCTTCACCTCTCCAAGCCGCACACCAATCTTCGCTTGATTCTCCGCCTTCCACTCCTTGTACGGTAAGTTCTCCATGAACTTGCAATCTCTGCTCACCAGGAACTTCTTGGTAAATGGGTCCCAAAGTAGCCATCCCTTGCTGTTTTGAGCCATGCCCAGGTGCACGGCCCATGTTGCCTTGGCATCAAGCTTGTTGTGCCGAAGTTTCTTAGGCACAAGTGCCATGCACATGCACCCGAACACCCGAAGCATATCCACCTTCGGCTTCCTTCCAATCCACTCCACATAGGGCACCCATTTGTCTTCTCCCACATGATTCAAGGCTCTGTTCTTGGCCACACAAGCATGCCGCACCGCATCCGGCCAAAAGTAATTGGGAAGACCGGCTTTAATGAGAAGTCCCCGAGCCGTCTCCGTGAGTGTCCGATTCGCACGCTCGGCGATGCCGTTCATTGCAGAAGAGTAGGGCATGGTAAGAGAGTGCCTTATGCCCTGGTTCTTCAGCCAAGTTGAGAAATCCTTGCTTAGGAACTCTCCCCCACGGTCAGTGCGAATCGCCTTCACAAGCCGGTCTTGTTGCCGTTCCACCATCGGCAACCAATCGGTCTTCACCATTTCAGCTACGTCACTCTTCTTGGGCAGCACATACACCCAGGTCATGCGAGTGTAGACGTCCACAATGGTGAGGAAGTACTCTGCTCCAGCAGCTCCAAGCTTCAAGGGGCCCACCACATCCATCACCACCTCATCAAGTGGTGCTTTCGCCGTTGTCTCCGAGCTATGGAACGGGTAGCGGGTGAACTTGGCTTGCATGCATGTTGGACAGCCAAGCACCTCATTGGGCTCCCCCTTGACACGTATCCCACTGACCATCTCTTGCTTAACTATCTGCTGCAAAATGGGCAATGCCACATGCCCCATTCGCCGATGCAAGGTCAGCCAATCACACTCTCCCGTAGCGGAAGTCGGGTTGGAGAAAGCGGCACTCGCAATTGTGCCCCATAAGCTCTCTCCTTTCTCCTTCGCTGCTGCTGCTTTATTGATCTTAGCCTTCTCCTCCTCATTTCCACCACCTTTGGCTGCTGCACCATTCTCCTTGGGTTCACACGCCTTGCTGGTCTCTCCAAGATTGCACTCCTTCGAGTCACTCTTGGTGTCACTTTGCTTTCCATGATCACCGCCACCAACCGCCTCACGCTTGGTGCTGACGCTTGGTGCCACTTGCCTCTCTTTAGGCATGGGGACCACTGGGATTTGCCACATATAATTGTAGATGTCCCTGTCCTCATGAAGGTCCCAAAGCTTCCGCTCACCAAGCCTTGCGGTATAGGTTTTGGATCCCTTGGAAGATGTGTCCATGCCGGCCTTTTGCAAACGCCGAACAGAGATCAGGTTGGCTGCAAGGTTGGGCACCCAAAGCACGTTCTTGAGGCCCACCATCTTCCCATCAGCACCCTTGAACATGGCCTTGCCCATGCCTTTCACCTCTGCTCGCTGCCCCAAAGCCGATGTAACATGCTTGACCGGCGACGGTTCGAGTTCGATGATCAAGTCCGCACGAGGTGTCATGCTATAGGTGGCGCCGCTATCGATCACCCAAAAGTCCAGGGAGTGAAGGGTGACCTTTCCCACAGTAGCTGGCTCCTCAAAGCCTTCCACACCTCCTGCTACTGCTGCCGCTTGCGTGGAGACAAAGAAGAATTGGCCCGGGTATCGATCTTCACTCGAGTCCTTGTCGTAGTCTCCACCTTTCATGCTTGCCGCTTCGCTTCCACGACCACCACGGCCTCCACGACCTCTGCCTCTTCCTCCCCTTGCTCCTCTGCCCTCTTGGCCTTGAGAAGGGGTCCATCCATCAGGCAATCTGAAGCAATCTCTCCACATGTGGCCGGTCTTGTGGCAAAAGTGGCATTCGCCATCAAATCGACCGCGCCCACGCCCGTAGCCATTGTTGTTGTTGTTATATCCTCCATTACCACGACCTCCATTGAAGTTACTGCTGCCAAATCTGCCTCCTCGCCCTCTGCCCCTTCCACGGCCGTGCCCACGGCCCATGCTTGCAACTCCGGCACCATTGGGACCCGCCAATTCGCGGCGGCGGAAATCTTTCCTCCACCGGTTCGCCTTCGTCAATTCGAAGTGCCGCCATTTGCCGCTCCAAAACCACAGCCACCGCCGCTGTTGCAGGAGCGTGTACACCCTTGAGAGCAGCCCATGCCTTTGGTCCCTTTGCTGGTTCACGCTGAAAAGGCTTGATGTGACGGATTTGGCTGCTACCCAACGCTTGCCCAAGTAGAAGGTAGCCTTGTGCGCTCTTCCGCACCCACGGGCTCTTCTCCGGGTCGTTCTCGGGGCGCTTCTCCGTTCCTTCCATCACCTCCAGCAGATCATAATGGTCAAAGATGCTCTCCATCTTGAAGGACCACTCAGCAAAGTTGTCACCGTTGAACTTGTCAAGGCCAAACACTCTAGGCTCATCCCTAGAGGGTCCAAGGCTAGGTTGCACCGGAGCAACGGGTGGATCTTGGTGTTGACCTTGTGCTTGGGCGTCTTCTCTGCCTCCAGCACCTCTGCCACCCCCTTCTTCAGGTCTAGGCATGGTCGAGACAGCTCCAAGGGGCTCTGATACCACTTGTTATAATCACAATAGGCTTAGATGTGCCTATAATGAGAGATAGAGAGCACAGTCGGATTTCCGTCAGACGGCTTCAAATATTGATAACGATCTGGTCGCTGAATTACACGGTGATCTGTAAGTTGGATCTGGAGCGCGTTGCTGTCGTCTATCAGCAGCAAGTTGAATCATGAAATTCCATGAAGATTTGACGACGCTATGGCGGTTTGACTGGCAGGAGGTAAAGCAGCCACTATAGTCTTAGGAGTACAAACTTAGCAAGAAGAGTTCGAGAGGGAGATGGTTCCCAGCCTCTACATACCCCAAGAGCCGAGGTCCAGGTTGGTGGTACACCACCACAGAGTCCCCAACCATGAAGAGTCTCGAAACCAACCCTCCAAGGAGCTACACCAAGTGAAATGTAACACTACACGAAGTAGCGATACTATTTTCACTATTTAATATTTATCCGTGTCCCTTGGGCTTGAAATCTTGAGCTCTTGGTCTTGGTTCTGCAAGATAAATTCTTCTTGAGTTGATGGGGGCTTGCTGCACACACCTGCGATGCGATGGACACTTCACACTCGACAAAAATAGAAAAAACACATGCGACACGCAAATGACGACTTGACATGCGAGTTGTAAAAACTCGCTAATGTCTTGACCGACACAAACCACATTGTGATACACCATTCAAACACACACACAAGCACTCGATAGCTATGACATAGAGTCACAATTCATTCCATGCCATGCATGCACACACACAAACAAGGACGACAAGCCGAGTGCAAGCCATAGGGTTGCACCAACAGGTATATCCCCTTGTACAACCACATTCTACTCAATTTTCTCTATGCTAAGATGGTAGGTTAGGCCCCCCCACACACTTCCTCCCTAGCCCTTCGTGCCCCACTGGCCCATTAGCGCCCCGCTGGCCCCTTAGCGCCCCACTGGCCCCTTAGCGCCTCGCTGGCCCCTTAGCGCCCCGCTGGCCCCGTTCGTCCGGCTGGCCCCGTTTGTGCCCCGCTGGCCCCGATTGTGCCCCGCTAGCCCCGTCGAGCCCCACTAGCCCCGTGCATCCCGCATGCCCCGGACGCCCGCTGGCCCCATTCGCCCCGGTGAAATCGCTCGCCTTGCTGGCCCCTTCGTGCCCCACAGGCCCCGTACGCGCCCTGCTGGCCCCGTGCACCCTGCTGGCCCCGTTCGCCCCGCCGGCCCCGTTCATCCGGCCGGCCCCGTTCGCGCCCCGCTGGCCCCGATTGCGCCCCGCTAGCCCCGTTGAGCCCTGCTAGCCCCGTGCGTCCTGCTGGCCCTGGACGCCCCGCTGGTCCAGTTTGCCCCCCGCTGGCCCCGCTCGCGCCCCGCTAGCCTCGTACGCCCCGCTAGTCCTGTGCGCCCTGCTGCCCCCCGCACTCACCAGCCCGGTGCGCCCTGTGCTCGCCAGCCCCGTGCCAGCTCGTCCCTCGCTCGCCCGGCCCCAGCGCGCCGGCCCCCAAACTAGCCGGCCCCTAGGTTGCCGACCCCCAGCTCCGCCGTGCCGCTCTGCCGCCCCCGACCTACCAGCCTTGGCTCCTCTCTGAGCCGGCACTCCTCCCGGCCGTCTCTACTGCTCTTCACCGCACTCCACCTCCCTCCACCGCTCTCCGCCTCCCTGTAATCCCCCTTTTCTCCTCTCCTTGTCCGAGGCAGTGAGCTGCTGCAGCTGTGGTGATGGCGGACTCACTGCTCCGCGTGGACGCGGAGGGTCGAGTGATCGACTTCCAAGCGTGGCTTGTCGACCTTCATCATCACCTTACAGGTCAGCGCCAGGACGGTCACTCCCTGGCTGTTCATATCGATGGCCTGCTTCCCTGCCCTGCTGCGCCCGTTGCCCTTCTTGCTGCTCCCACCACTGCTGAGCGTGAGGCCTTTTCCGCTGCTGCGCTTGCTCGTGCTGTCTGGGACTCGCGCGACGCCGTCGCACAACTTGCTATCGGCCACGTGCTTCCCCTGTCTGAGCGTCCCCGCTTTACCACTGTAGCAAACACCCAGGAGTTCTTAGATGCAGTCATCGCTCGCTATTCCATCCCCGCCTCAACCTCTGCTGGCCGCCTGATCCTCCCCATGCTGTTCCCTAATCTTGCGTCCTTCCCCACTCTCGCCGATCTTGCCACTCACCTTCGTGCACTTGAGACTCGCTACCTCGCTGCTAGCACTGAGGCTCAGCTCACTGCCTTTCCACCGCCGCTTTGCGCTACCCTCTACCTCATTGCCACGCGCCTTCCAGACTGCCTAGCCACTCCCCGCCACCACTTCAAGGATTGAATTTATCAACGCGACCAACGAAATGCGATAGGAGGAAGGGGCGGGGCGAGGGGATGTTGTGGAGCGAGGCTGTAGGGGACTGATGGGGGCTGGGGCTTGTTCGGTTGGAAGGTTTTTGGCACCAGTAGTAGCCAGTGCGATAACGTAGTGAATTCAGTAGGTCATATATTCGAAATACATATTACTTTCTCCGCTATGTTGTTCGAGCGTATTTCAAATAGGGAAAGTACATCGGCGCTCAGTATTAGGGGCCTCGATAATATGTACGGTCAGTGACACAATATAAACAATCAGAATTAGCGAGTTCGCAACATGATTCATCAGTCGGGTTCCACGGTTAGTCAGAAACTGTAGGAAAAAAGTTCCACGAAATGGTTAGTAGAAGTAACCCCCGCCCGTCTAGGAACGTTTTCCCACTCGCGCCAGCCCAATTTCGTCATCATTGTAGCAGGCGCGAAAATTTTCCCGAGCTCCAGGCGCAGTTCGAGCGAAAAAACGTAATAAACCCAAATTTAAGTTTATTGGACACCAGCTATTCGAGAAACAAGAAAATACGATTTTGTTTCGAAACACATACTTTCGTCATGGAGTGTAGTGCGTTCCATGAAGCTTAAGAATGGCGGTTTTGTCTCTATCGCATTTACGCCCCCCAAAAAAAGTCAAGCCTTAAACTCATCGTCATTCCCGAATCGCTTGAAAGAAAAACATATAAAGAAAACTATGGAAATTCATTTTGGGAAATGAATATGTTTAAGAGTGCATCAAACTACACTCATAGCCACACTAAATTTTGTATTAACTTAAGTACAACAAATCTTTTAGATTTATGCCGGCTGTGGTTATAAAATTTCCCACAAATGAATTTACCGCAAAAAAAATCCCGCTAAATCATGACTCTACAAGTCACGTTATGCTCGAAAAAATTTACTGCATGCGCGGCACAGTATAATATTGATGCCTCACTGGCTTAGCGCGGATCCCGGATAGATTTGCCCTTGTGTGTCAAATATTTTTTTGTTGTGTGCGCGTTTGTTAATGTTTGAACAATGTCACACCCAATGTACGGCCCACTGTGGCCCGATTAGCTTATATGACAGAAATGTGCAAGGTCTCAATTTTGGAATTTTGTGTGCGCGATGTTCAAAGAATGTTTATTTTGGGAATATTTGTCGTACAGTGGCGGAAACAATGGTCCACATGTTTAGCATATTTTCACATTTTGACGAGCTGTACGCTATAAACATTAAGCCTTAATTCATGGTGGCCATACACGTAGAGAGGAGCAGTTAGAGCACTCACTCAAATCTCCTAAAACCAGAGTAGTATATTTCATGGTCCTTCAAGACGACAACATTGAATAACAGCACATCCGGACAATTTGTACCGGGGACAGGCAGCAAACTAGTTACTAGCAAAACTAGTACCTAGTCAACCGACACTTGGCCTTGATCACCACCTATACCCTCCTAGGCATGTTATCTACGAGGTTAGTGCAAACCTTTACAGGGATCTTCTCGCCCTCTTCCTGGACCCACGCTTTTGCATAAGGGGGTGAGCACTAGGAAAATCGTGAAGTATTTGAATGTATGCAAGAGTACTGTGCACGATTTCATATTGAATGTTATCTCTAAGACTAGCCATGCTGAGGTGTGGCCAAAGATGCCATTAGTCGATTGGTCTCGTCTTATCATGGATCGTCTTCATCGTACCGTTGTAGGTAAAAATTACGAGCAGAGTGGCGAAAAATTGCGTATCTGCCACGAAACTTAGGGTAACATAGCACGGTTGACAGTGCATCATTGCACTATTAGAATCACGCTAGGATCCATAGGTCTCTGAGCGGTGCAGCAGTCGAAGTAGTCGTGACTGTTGGGGAAAAATATCCGGGTTCAGGTCTGGTGAGGAAGAGGGTCACTCACCAGAAGCTGACCCCGAGGATAACGAACGTGCTGTAGAGAGGGTGGCTATGAGCATAGAGGCCGATCCTGCAGCTCCAGAAGCGCCACCAATCGTTGCTCCGGGGTCATCTTCAGGTCACGTGGGTTCCCTTCAGAATGTCATGCGAGATCCGGTGGTCGCTCAACTCTCTCAAGAGGTGGTGAAGCAGAAGGGACTGAGGGCACATTTGCAGGCAAACTTCATTGAACTCCAGAGGCTCTTGGAGCACACCGGTCAGAGAATGCAAATTGCGGAAGATGCTGTCGGCAGGTTGCAGGAGGAGCTGAATGCCACGCAGACCAAGTTGATGCAGCGAGTGGCAGATGAGCCGAATGTGAACGTCATGCGGGCGGAGGAGCAACGGCTAAGGAATGTGCTGCAAGCAACTGAAGAACAGAAGGCGGCTTTGGAGGGTAGGGTGGCAGAGTTGGAGCATGCTGCAGACGAGGCCAGAAAAGCTACTGAGATATCCTTTTATCCTACTCTTCTGGAGGAGATGGGCCCCGCCTTGTCGCAGCCGAGTAACGTCGAGCAGCTGCTGACGGGTCTGAGTAACATGAGCGAAAGGCAGGAGAGTCTGGCGGCGGAGTTCGAGAAGAAACAGAATGAGCAGGCAAAGGAATTTGACCGCCTTTCGCAGAAGCTGGATGATGGGACCAGTCGTCTGCTGGAGACGTCCACGAAGATCGCCGAAACGGCCGCCAGCGTCGAAGCAAACAGGAAGGCGTTCGAAGATACGAGGGCGGATCACACATATGCCTTCAACACTCTGGCGGCGAGATTTGAAGGGACTGAAAAGCGGTGCCAACATTCGCAAAAACAAGTCGAGAGGGCAGTGACCCATCTTTCAGGTGAGCGGCAGTTGATGGAGAAGGCAAGGAGCGAGCATGCAGCCCAGTTCAAGGCTCAGGGGCTGAAGTGGACATGTCTAGAGAAGCGTGCAAAATATATTTTGAAGAAGTGTCAGGCAGCACTCGATTCTCTCGCTCACGAAAGGACTCTTGTTGGTAAGAGGCAGTCGGCGCTAGAAAGGGCCATCGACAAGCAGACGGAGAAGCTAGAGACAACTGTCTAGGGGGTAGTAGAGCTGTCAAACGAGACTCTGCGGGAATCGCTGGACGGGAAAATCACAGCTGGGATGCAGGAGGCCTTTAAGTGGGGTGCAGATCAGGGGTTGTTAAAAGTCGGTCTCAATGACGAGTACCTGGCGCTTTTACAGAGCCAGGTTATCGAAGCGGTCCAAACAACGCTTTCTACGCTGGAAGCGGCCACAGAAACACCCGAACCTTCTACTACCCCTTCTACGGGTGCCACAACTCCAAGGCAGCAGAAACCGAAGCTGCGGGAGCCGCAGAAGGAGCAGCAAAAAGGGCAACAGCAGAAGCCACACAAGGAGAAGAAGGGGCAGAAGGGCCAGAAGGGGCAGAAGGGGCCGCAGCTGAAGCCGCCAAAGGAGCAGCAGAAGGGTCTACAGCACGAGTCACAGAAGGGGGAGAAGAAACAGCAGAAGGGGTTAGAGACGACAACTTCTGCCTCTCCACTAGTCGACGTCTCGTCGCCTGGGTCGGACGAAGTTGCCGCAGCGAAGGTGGCCGTGGACCTGCTCACGCCCGTAATAGCAGCAGATGTGGTAGCCACAAAGGCAACGCCTGGGTTTGGGGCGGTTCGTGAGTGCCTTCTGGAATCTTTCGGTGTTGCAGCAACGCACTCAGGGCCAAAGAAAGACAAGGAGCCAGTGGCAATCCCACAGGAACCGACCACAGTAACCCAGAAACCACTCCGCCTTCCGGGAGGTAGGAAAACTAGCTCGTCAATTGCTGCAACCCAGGCACATCCCACTGCTGGAGGCTCATCCGCGGCAGAAGAGGGTGCTGGTCATTCTCCCGCGAAGGAATCTCCCGCACAATCCCGTGAAGGGGATGGCTTAACCAGTCTGCAGAAGCGGTTCCATGAGCTGCATTCTACAAACACCGAAGACTCGGGATAGAAACGATCTGCTACATCTCAACCTTCCATGGAGATTGGCCCATCTGACATTCTCGAAGAGGATGTTGCGATCGGCTTTGTGCAACAGCAGATGCTAAGGCTGCAGTCTGGTAACGCGAAGGATTCGGGAAAGAACGTAATGGCAGAAATGGAACCGGAAGTCGCAGTTGCAGAGGACGTGGGCGTGGCAAAGGGCACGGGCCCTGCAGACACCTCCATCCAGCACAAGGACACGACATCGCACCCTTTGACGCCGCGGAAAAAGTCAATGGCAGAAGCGATATCCCTAAAAGATACACCACATAAATATTCCACTGGGTTGGATACGGCAGAAGGAAGCCCCGACAAATCCCCATATTAATCTGCAGCGGCTGCTGAGGAAACCCAACAGAAATCCCCCGCGCCCCCGAAGAAGAGAGCCACAGGGCCAAAGAAGGGCGGACAACGAGCTGGAAAGAAGCAGAAGGTGGCCGCTGCAGAATCTGAGGAAGGCACAAGGAGCCTGCTGTTCAAGCACGACGAAAACGATGGGAAGTCGCGAGGCATCACGCATCCTTTCAAGGGGCAGGGGGGGATTTACGATAAGGGCGGTTCTGCGGGTCCTTCAAGGTTTGTTTCCGAGCAGACCGTCGGCGGGAGGAAACGCAACCTGGCTGGGTGTAGCACCAAGGAGGAGCAACAATTTCTCACAGGTATCTGCTGGTCCGCCTACCACCTGGACGTCAACTTCTCCGACTACAAGAGCTTCAACGAAGCGCCGATCGCGAGCTGGGCGGACGACTTGGAGTTTGCTGCCGAAGAGATGTCGACTGGTGTATGGAGCGTCGCCAACGACTTGGGTGTTTGCCGCAAAGAACAGTACGTTACTCTTCTTTCTAAAATCTGCTCGGCATATTATGTTTCTTCCATCTGTCGTACCATCGCTTCTGTGATTGTATCTTAACAAGGTGTTTTTAATACATGTTCTATTGCTGCCCTCTGCCATTTTGCCGTGCCACAGTTTCCAGCAAATGAGGGCGCTTGCTGTTCAACTGCAGCAGTCGGACGAGGCTGGAGCTGAACTAGTGCCGAAGGAGATAGCTCTATCTGCCATCACTCGCGTGGCCTCAAAGCAGGAGGCTAAACTCACGAAGCCGCCCCAAGGGATGACCCCCGGCCAGTATCAGCCAGCACTTGCCGCAGCACTTTGCACCATGTGGGCTGCCATCAGGGGCTTGGATGAGGCTAAGCGTGTGGAGGAGGCAGCGACCGCAGCAGAGTTGGCGACGGTGGACAAGCTGGTGAAGCTGGATGCTGTACTCTACGCTTTGGTTTCTGCCGGAACTCTAACTGCCATGAAATTGTTCGAGGGGCAGGGCAAAATCAAGCCAAACTGGCTTACTGTTCTGTGGCGAGAAATCAAGAAGGGCTTGATTCTGGAGAATCGCCTGCTGAAGAATCGAGACGAGATGGAGAGGGTGCTGCCCAACATCGCCAAAGTCTGCGTTATGGTGGCCACATCCTGGTGCTCGTGCTCAATCGCTTCTGCGGCCTTGGAGAAGAAAGGCCATCCCCATCTTATCGTCATGAAGGAAGAGCGCAAGAAAAGGAAGCAGATCGAGGAACCATCTGCAACCGCTGCTCAGGAAGACTAGCGCCTTATCGGGCCGGCTTCTGTTCTTAGAGTAGCAACTTGTACCATATATAGTGACCTATTGTGCACGTTCTGGGCTACGCAATCTCGTAGAAACTCCTTGTACATATGTCTCTCCTCATGTGTAGGATATGCGTGTGTTGTTTGTTGTTTGTACACGTCTACGGTGTGTATGTTTTTTTGCTAGATTCTAGTTTCCTTCTCGCAAAAGCTAAGCTCCTAATCCACAAAAAAGATCCACAGAAAATAGATCGGCAATCTCCCGAAAAATCCATATGACAAAGTTGCCGACTTACCACACGTACTCTACATACCGAATTTACGAAGCTAAGTAGTCTGAAGGTTCCGAGTCGGCAGACGACTACTTAGCGGAAGGCTTTCCTCCAACGGCTTAGATAAAGCCAGCCATTCACGCTGTCCGAACCAACCCTCTGCCCAGGTGGTGTCCCGTAGACCAGCCTTGACGAGATGGAAGGTGATATGCATTTGCTTCTCCAACTTCTCTTTGCTTTCGCCTGCAGCGGGCCGCGGCTTCTTCAGCTGTGGGTTTGTCTCTTCTGTCTGCCGAACGTCACAGAGGATGAGTCCCTCGGTCATTGCTGACAGCGTGCTCTTGGCCAATATCTTGTCGAGTTGCATGATGACAGTTGTTCTGTCGAGGTCTCTTCTACAAAAGAAGTCCACAGCGTCCATGAGAATCTTCATTCTCCGCATCTTCTTGGTGCTCGCATCTGCTGAATTTGCGTCCTTCCCCTTCTTCTTGCCTGCTGCAGAGGTCGCCCCTACAGCCTTGCCCATCTTGAAGCCCTTCCCCACCTCTGCAGAAATTGACTCTGCGGCATAATCCGTCGACAGACTTCGAGGCCGCTTTGCCTTTGGCGTAGAGTCTGCAGACTTGCTGCCCATCTGTTGGTTTTGTCCCACAATCGAAGACGTCTCCACAGGTGTGCCCTTCTGCGATGAATACACAAACTTGCCAAACTTGCAGAAAAAACCTCTCTGCGAGCTGACCGCTTCTTCCCTTGACTAGCGGGTTTGGCCCGTCCCAGTACGGCCATGCATCGTCGATGGTCTTGCTGTCCTGCCATGGCCCTACGACGGCGTCGTAGTACGCTTGGTCCCCTGGTGGTGGAGCACCTGCCGCAGAGAACTTCCTCGTCACGCCAGACGCGTTCTCCAGTGCATCGTAGGCCCGCTTCAGCGTGGCGTACGCCTCATCCTTCTCCAGAATGATCGCATCCTTTGCCTCGATCGTTGCTTTCATTTGTCTGTTCTCCTCTGCCAGACGGTCCTTCTCAGATCCCGGCTTTCCCGCGTCCTCGCGCAGAAGCGTCATCTGGGCATTTAACTGATTGATCGTATGATCGCCCTTCATCCGTTTGAGAATCTCCTGCGAAAAAGGGAAAGCGCGTCACCAAACGCTCTGCAGGAATGGTGGGTTAGAATGTTAGTAGATGCCAAAAAGTCTTACCGCTTCTGTCGACAAGGTGATGTCTGATCGAAGCCTGATCCTGTATGCGTCCCTCGACGCCACTTTAATCGCCCACGTTTGGAACAGCGTCTCATTGCTGAGTTTGGAAGCCTGGACGTATGGATGCTGTGGACAGGTACAAGGACGCACGCCTCCCATGAAGGGATGCCTGTCGCAGTGGACCCACATCATGGCTAGATCTTTGGCCACAATCCTGCGCCCAACATCCTTCAGGCTGTTCAAAAAACTGGCGTCGGCAATGTGGATGCCGTCTGTAGATTTGTCCTTGTTGAACTCCCGGACCTGCAAGATTTCCGACCCGAAAAAGCCATTGTTAAGGTCAGCGGAAACGCTCCCACAGATACGGTCCCACCGACACGCACCCACAGAAACGCTCCCACAGACACCACACCACAGATATGCTCTCACAGAAACCACACCACAGTAACGTTACCACAAACGTAGTCACAGAAACGATCTCACAGAAACGCACCCACATAAACTTTCCCACACATACGCTCCCACAGATACGCTCCCACAGATACCCTCCCACAGATACCCTTCTATAGAAACACTCCCACAGAAACGAACCAACAAATACGCTCCCACCGAAACCAAACCACAGAAACCACACCTTACATTCGCTCCAACAGAAACCACACCACAGAAACAGTACCACAGAAACGATCTTACAGAAACGCACCCACTGAAACTTTGCCACAGATACGCTAGCACAGATACGCCACCACATAAATGCTCACAGAAACGCCCCCACAAATTCGCTTCCAACGAAGCGTTGACATTCAAGTGCTCCCAAGACAAATACAAAGCCACAAAGCATCTGCGAATGCGATTCAGACTCGCAGAAGTGACCGTACCTTCTTCAATTCGCCCTCCAGCCACGGGTGAATGTGCTGAACGAACAACTCTTCCAAACCATCTGGCAGAGGGACATCGTGTCTTCCAATGTAACAGTCTCCCTCCACGCCGCTGAATCCAGCCAGCAGAAAGACAGCCTGTCGTGGAGGTGAGACGAGGTAGCACTTGCGCATCTCATTCTGATCCCATCCTCCCAGATGTGCAATCTGCGGTTCTAGACAAAGAAGGTCGCAGAGGATCTGTGCAGCGGATCTTCTGAAGATGTGGGTGACCTTGCTCAACAACTACTTGGCCGCTTTTATCGCCCAGCCGACCCACTTGTTGTGCATCTTGTACGGCATCTCCCCCTACTCGGGGTCGTCCAGGGCGAACAAGAGGTGCTTCGACGACCACTTCGTCGGGTCGGAGAAGTCGAGAGGCTTAATTATCTCCCTCTTGTATTACAGATGCATGAGGTCATACACCCAGTGGATCCACAGAAACACGGCACCCATGGCGCAGTGCTGCCAGTAGAGGCTACGAGTTAGAAACTGGTGGTCCAACTTGTTGTCGTGCACAACCTTCGACTTTCGGCTCACTATGACGAGGACGGGCACCTTTGCGGGGGCAGCAGACGAGGTGTTGCTCGGAATCTCATTGATGTACATGTTGGCGAAGCGGATCTGTCGAATGCTGCAACCCCTTCCCAGCACGTAGTGTGTCTGAAGAATCATCACCTTCACCGCCAATGCCCTCCACAGAGTCCGACTGGGCTCATTCAGAGCTTCGTCGAACTCATTTATGGCAGCGGTCGGCAAGGTCGACTCGTTCAGCTGGCGAAACTGGTGCGCGGAGTAACAGTCATCGAGGGACCCTCGATGTTGATCCTTGCCCTCTCTGCAGAAAACGTAGTGGAAGAAATGTTAAATCTAATCTTTCCTCAACAACCCTGCTGTGAAGGCAAGGTAGGCAGAACACGCAAAACCTTACGCGATCTGTTGAGCGTTCAACTGTCGTAGCTTGACCTTCACAAGATCTCGCGCAGATGCGATAAGGGCTGTCGGCAAGGATGTGTCCTCGTTGAACAGAATGGCATCGACGGAGCAGAGGCAGCCCAAGGCGTTCATCTGGGCTTTCATCATGCCCGCCATGCATTTCTTTGGGGCTTTCCCTGCGATGACCTTCTGACCCTCTTTCAAAGCTTCGGCATGCTCCTTGGTCTGCCAAAACATGTACTCGATATACGCTTCGAGCCTCCACTTCGTCGTGCGTGGTCCATGCAGATGGATCTCGGAGAGGGGGACTTTACACCAATCTTTCCCCAGATTGTTACCCAGGGTCTCACCGACCTTGTCATCGTTCTCCAGCAGCTCTCCCTCCGGAATCTTCAGATCCTTGACTTCGTTCAAGAACTTGACGACCCACTTCTTGAACTCCATAAAATACCCGGCGTACTTTGGTCGAGTGCTTTTTGCCTCGACCTTCAGCAGAGGAACTTATACCCGCTGAACCAAGCTTTCTTTGGTTGTTGTCTCCACGTACGCATTACCCGCATACATGTTTCTGCCGGGCTGAGGCGGGACCTCTACGCGGGCAGCCGATTCAGAGCCATCTTCCTCTGTCTCCTCCTCCTCCCCCTCATCCCCCCGCTGCCCGCAACCCTCTCCCTCCCCCTCCTCTTCTGGTCGTTCTCCGGTCAGATCCACACCAGGATCTGCCAATCCCTCATCTCTTACTTTTTTATTTGGCGCCCTTTCTTCCTGCTGCTGCGGTGTACAAATCGGATCATCTTCTACGTCATTTCCCTCAGACGAAGCCCCAACAGCATCCGCCTCTGCTTCGCCCTGTGCACGCGTTATGAACGTTTCATCTTCATCCGCCTGCGTACAATCTACGAAGATTTCAACTCCATCCAATTCCATCGCGATCATGTCTGAGGAAGTCTACGACTGACAGACTCGCCCCCACAAAAACGCCCCCACAGAAACCCTCCCACAGAAACGTCCCCGCAGAAACGCTCCCACCCTAAACCCCCACAGAAAACGTCTCCACAGAAGCGCCTCCACAGCAACGACTCCACAGAAGCGCTCCTAGAGAATCCCTCCAACAGAAAAACACACAGAGAAACGCTCGCACAGAATCGTTCCCACAGAAACGCCCTTACAGAAACACACCCGCAGAAACGCTCCCAGACAAACGTGCCCACAGAAACATGCCCACAGAAACGCCTCTGCAGAAACGCTCCCAGACAAACGTGGCCATAGAAATGCCCTTACAGAAACGCCTCCGCAGAAACGCTCCCAGACAAACGTGCCCACAGAAACGCGCCCACAGAAACGCCTCCGCAGAAACGCTCCCAGACAAACGTGCCCACAGAAGCGTGCCCACAGAAACGCCTCCGCAGAAACGTGCCCGCAGAAACGCTCCCAGACAAACGTGCCCACAGAAGCGTGCCCACAGAAACGCCTCCGCAGAAACATGCCCACAGAAGCGTGCCCACAGAAAAATCTCCGCAGAAATGCTCCCACACAAACGTGCCCACAGAAACGTGCCCACAGAAACGCCTCCGCAGAAACGCTCCCAGACAAACGTGCCCACAGAAACGCCTCCGCAGAAACGACCCCACATAAGCGCCCCCACAGAAACGCTACCACAGAAATGTCCCCAAAGATACGCACCCACAGAAACGCCCCCAAATAACGGTCCTACAGAAACGCTCCCACAGAGATGCTCCCACAAAAGCGTCCCCACAGAAACGCTCCCACCCTAAACGCCCACAGAAACGTCTCCACAGAAGCGCCCTCACAGAAACGACCCCACAGAAGCGCCCCCGCAGAAACGACCCTGCAGATGAGCCCCCGTAGAAGCGCTACCACAGAAGCGCCCCCAGAGAACAGTCCCTCGGAAACTCTTCGACGGATATGCACCCACCGAAACGACAAACCTAACATCTGAATTCCCAAGTCCCCAGAACTCCCATCGCAGATTCGAAAAAGGAGACAAATCTTAGGGCACGCCGTTTTATACTCGACCCGCCCCCGGCTTCTCGGTAGAAGAACATCAGGCCCTGAGATATCAGGCTTTTTAGGCTGATTTGGGTTTCGGGTCCAGGCCATATCTTGGCATTGGCTAATGCAAATGATACAAAGGCTTGTGAGGGACCTGTTGTTCAAGAATAAGTCTCAATGGGCAGTTTGCATACACAGGAAAATCATAGACAACAAAAAAAACAGCCATTGAAATTAAGCAAACCAGGGCTTTAACGTTGATATCTTAGGCCCTGAAGAACATCAAGGCCAGGCAGACACTTTTCATCGTATTTGCCCATCACCAAGCAACAAGGTGTTCTAAAGTATAACGGGTCAAAAAATCATTCAACAGGTATCTTCTACATACCACTCAACCGTACTGTTTCAACAATATTTATCCAACTCCCCCGGGTTACCAACGCCATCGCAGTCTCGTCGTACGACGTCGCTAGACGACGTGGAGATCGTCGTCAAAACCGACTCCGTCGCCAGCTACAGTTGCGGCGACGACAGACCCACGGATACGGGGTTTTATCAAGAGGGGCACGCTTTTTACCCATCCCCTTCGACGACGTGATCCCCGGAGGTTCAGCATACGAGGGGCGGCAGGCGCTGGCGGGGCCCCCCCGACTGTTCCACCTTAGGGGTCCCAGTCCCAAACGCTAGGACCTGGGCCTTGGGACTGCCGGGCAAACGCGCAGGACCTGAGAGAGTTGGGAGTCCTATTCCCTACAGTTTCTGACTAACCGTGGAACCCGACTGATGAAACATGTTGCGAACTCGCTAATTCTGATTGTTTATATTGTGTCACTGACGCAATATTATCGAGGCCCCTAATACTGAGCGCCGATGTACCTTTCAAATACTGTACTGTACTGTACTTCGTTGGGTCGAGTATGAGAACAGTAATACCGATCACTTTCTCGTTTCACGTCGTTCGTTCAGCGGAGCTTCCAACTACCCTGTCGGTCCGGCAGTGTGACGTCACGTCACGTATGTGCTTCCCAGTCTTCGTGACGTAGCCATCACAACCGTCCGATGACCTCAGACATGTGGACGGATGGATATTTCTATTCCAAAGCAGACCGCCCCAAGCCACGCCACTGGTACACATTTAAGCCCAGGGCAGAAGGCTTGGTTTGGGATCAAGGGCTTCACAGGCTTGGGGATCAAGGGCTTGGGGCACATCCACAGTGCACTCCACGCTACAAGCAGCGAGCTCCTTTGGGAATGCCGCCGCCATGCCTGCTTCCCTCCCTCCCTCCTCATTTCTCCTGTAAACTGGTACTATAGTAGCCTAGCTTCATTTGATTTGGTAGTCCAGCATTTATGTAATCAGGTTTCGTTTCGGCATTCAAACGGCCCAGCTGAGTCCTGTAACAAGCTCTTTCTCGTTAGTGTAGGACCGGTAACGGCTCTTGGGTGAGGGATGGACAGAATTGCGGGAGACAACACAGCAGCAATGGAAACAGCCGCCACTGACGCGCCGCGAACATCGCAAGACGCGTCGCATCCGACTGAAACGTCGGTTGCGACGGTCTCCGATCACGCGACGTCGCACGAGGGTTCTCAACAGCGGACCGTTCACGTGGACGATCCTGACCGTACGATCCGCGAGGCCGAACTAGAAGAATCGGACGGCGGAGGAGGAGTGATAGCGAGGTGGAGGATATGTCGGAGCCGATTGGCTAACAACCGCATCCGGACGAGTAAATACACTCTCTTAACTTTCCTTCCGCGCAACTTATTCGAGCAGTTCCATCGCGTCGCGTACATATACTTCCTCATCTTAATCTTAATCAATCAGATCCCCCAGCTCGCGATCTTCGGCCGTTACATCTCCGTCATTCCGTTGCTCTCCGTGCTGACGGTGACGGCGATTAAAGACGCCTTCGAGGACTGGCGACGGCACCGCGCCGACTCGCGGGAGAACAGCCGCGAGTGTTTAGTGTACCGCGGGGGCCAGTGGTGTGATGCCACGTGGCAGAGCATCCGCGTGGGGGAGCTGGTGCATGTAAGGGGGGACTCTACAGTGCCGTGTGACATCGTTCTTTTGGCGTCTAGCGATCTGTCGGGTCGCGCTTTTGTGGAAACGATGAATCTGGACGGCGAGACGAACCTCAAGACCAGATACGCTGTATCTGCCGCACCAAAGAACACTGGTTCGGAAGCTGGCCTAGCAGAGGGCAGGATTAGGAAAGATGGTGGTGGAGACGATGGCTCCCACCTGAACCGGAATCAGCGGCATCTGCAGTCGCAGCAGCAGTCTCAACAGCAGAGCCAGACGCAGAAGCATAAGAGGAAGCAGCAGAGCAGCAGTCTAGCCGGCTCCCTGCAGCAGAAGCACGGCAGGGGCGCGGAGCAGTGGCACGGGTGGATGCTGACGTGTGAAGCCCCCTCCCGCAACATCTACGAATTCTCAGGGTTCCTGGAAAAATCAGAGAGGAATGGCGCTAACACCACCACAGGCTCATGCTCTGATGCACCTGGAGGGCCTGATGGGGCTGATGGGCCTGATGCTGGGGCTGCTGCTGCTGCTGCTGCTGCTGCTGCTGTGTCTGCTCCTGATGGAAGCGACAGCACTGGAATTGGCTTTGGAAAAACCACCAACACTACTGGCAGTGGTAATGGCTGTGGCGCGAGCAGCAGCACCAGCGCTGGCAGCACCACCACTAGTAACAGCGATAGCACCTGCACCAGTCGTATCACCACTGTGGGTGCTACCATTAGCCCTGACACTAGCCCTGACGCTCCCGCCAGTAGCAGTATAGCTGTAGGTCCACTAAACGTTTTGCTTAGAGGGTGCGAGGTGCGCAACACAGCGTGGGTGGAGGGCGTGGCGGTGTACACTGGAGGGGACTGCAAAGTGGTGCTTAACTCAGTGGGGGCGCAGTCCAAGCGCAGCAGAATAGAGGCGCACTTAGACCGAGACATGCTCATCTTAGCTCTGTTACTTACAGTGCTGTGCTTAGTCTGCTCCATAGGCATGGGCGTGTGGCTTAGCAGCCATAATTTAAGTACCCTTCCGTACTACGGCGTTAGTTATGATTACTTAGGGGTGGGAGGGGAGGCGGCGCTTAACTTTTTTGCGACGCTGATTCTGCTGCAGGTGCTGGTGCCCATCTCGCTGTACATTTCCATGGAGCTGGTGCGAATATTCCAGGCTGTATTGATGACGTGGGACAGGGAGATGTGCGACGAGGCGGGGGAGCGAGAAGCTGAGGCGAGGAGAGGGTGGAGGCGACACTGGGTGGGGAGTAATGGGGGGAAGTGGGGCGGGGGGATTGGGCGGTGGGGGTGGAAAAATCGTTCGGGAGAGCAGAAGGGGGATGAGGAGGGGCAGGAAGAGGTGGACGGCAACAGGGCAGAGGAGAGAAAGGCAGAGTCAGGAAGAGTTATGGGAAGTGGTAGTGGAGGTGGTAGTGGTGGTGGTAGCAGCAAGGGAGAGGGCAGCAGTGGGTTGCTGTGCCGCGCGCTGAACATCAACGAGGATCTAGGTCAGGTGCGGCACGTGCTGACGGACAAGACCGGCACGCTCACTGAGAACCGCATGGCCTTCCACTCCTGCTCCGTCGCTGGCGTCGACCTGCACTCCCTGCACGCCCTGCCTTCTCTGCACGCCCTGCACCCCCGTGTACCAAGCCAGGGAAATTCTGATGCTTCTGGTGCGTCTGGGTCGACCCAAGGGGCACCTGTTGCTGCTGGTACTGAGGGGAGGGTTGTGGATGCTCAAGCTGGCACCAAACCTGGCGGTGTTGCCGGGCCTGGAGCTGTTACCGAGGCTGAGGTGGAGGCTCGGCTAGGTCAGCCCCCTGGTGGTGATGGTTCGGGGCCGCTGCAGCTGTCAGCGGGGCTGGCTCGGGAGTTTGCTGACGTGGCAGGCCCTGGTGCTCGGGGCTTGCTGGACGAGTTCTTATTGGTGCTGGCCGTGTGCAACAATGTGGTGCCGACACGTGTCAGCCTGACGGAGAGTGGTGAGCTGGACATGCATGCTGTGGGGGAGGGGGAGGAGGAGGAGCGGGTTGGGGGAGGGGAGAGCGAGGAATTCAAAAAAGAAGCAGCAACAGCAACCACCAGTGCTCATGTGGAGATGGGAAGTCCTGACGTGGGTGCAAGTGCAGCAGAGCCTACAGCTGACGTGGCCATTGATGACATGGCAGAGGCAGTAGGCGAAGTGATAGAGTACCAGGGCGAATCTCCAGATGAGGTGGCGCTGGTGAAGGCTGCGTCCGGCATGGGTTGGCAGCTAGTGCAGCGATCGGAGCACCACATCGTGATCAACGTTAGAGGGAAGGACGAAAGGTGAGGATGCATGTGGATTTGTTATCACCACAGTGGCAGAGATCGGTATTTCCGAAATGTTCCTTTCTTCGCTGCCCGCCTTCCATCCCCCCCCCTTCCCCCTACGCTCTACGCCCCGGTAGCCCAAGGTTTTCCAAGAGACGTCCTTTAATTCCATGGGTATCCATGAGTTTGATAGCCTGCACATATGCACTAGGGCGCTTGTCCCTCTGCTATGCTATGCATTCTCTTCTCTCATCTGCCTTCGCTCCTGCTGCCTGTTGTCACGCGCCCTTCTTTCAGATATGACGTGTTGGGGTCTACGAGTTCGACAGCACTGGCAGAGGCAACTTCCCTTCGGATGCACATACTCTCTCCTACCCTCACCTTCCGTCTCTCCCTGCAACTTTCAGGTACGACGTGTTGGGGGTCCACGAGTTTGACAGCATGCGCAGGCGCATGTCCGTCGTCCTCCGCTGCCCGGACGGTTCCACGAAGCTTCTTGTAAAGGGCGCTGACAGCGCCGTGCTGAGCCGCGTCCAGACAGAGGAAGGTTCGGGGAAGGTTCCTGGAGCAGCGGAAGGAGGAATGGGTGGGGAAGGAGAAGGGAAGAGTGGGAGGGGGAGGCGGGGGAGTGGGAAGGGGTTTGGGTGCAGGGGGCCTCTGGGGGGGTATGTGAGGAGGTGCTTTGTGAGGGCAGGGGGAGGGGCAGGGGAGGAGGAGCAGAATGCAGCGGGTACGGTGGTAAAGGATGAGGAAGAAGAGGAAGAGGAGTGTGAAGGGGATTCAGAGCAAGAGGAGGAGGAGGGGGTGGGGGGGGAAATGGTGGAAGAGGGGGAGAAAGCACAGGAGGGTATTGGTACCTCCCCTCACCACAGCCCCCCTCAAGTCCCCTCCCTCCAACAACAAATTCTCTCTGCCACCGAACGCCACATTCACCAGTATTCTCAAGCCGGCCTGCGCACTCTTGCCATCGCCACCCGCCCGCTCCCCCCTGCCGCCCTCCAGTCCTGGCTCGCCCGCTACCACGCCGCCGCCCACTCCCTCTCCGCCGACCGGGACGCGAAACTCGCTGCACTAGCAGATGAAACGGAGCGGGGCCTGCAGATTCTGGGCGCTACAGCCATCGAGGACAGGCTACAGGCGGGCGTGCCAGCCGCACTACAGATGCTGAGGGAGGGGGGGATGAAGGTGTGGATGCTGACGGGGGATAAGGTGGAGACGGGAGTGTCGATTGCTCGGTCGTGCGGGCTAGTGAGAGGGGAGGATAGGGTTGTGAGTGTTAGTGCAGGCACTGAGAGGGAGTGTGAGAGGAGGCTCAGGGAGGTGTGTGGGATGGAGGGGGTTGGGATGGAGGGAGGTGGGGGATTGGGAGAGGAAGAGGGAGTTGAGGGCGGGAGGGGAGGAGGAGGAGCTGAGACAGGGGAGGGGGGGAGCGATGTTAGGGATGGTGCAAGCAGCAGCAGTAGCAGAAGCAGTAGGGATGGACAGGTCGATTCAGGCGTGGATGGAGATGAGGGCGAGGGAGCGAGACCGAAGGAGAGCAGGGAACACATAAGGGAAGAGATAAACACATGTGGCACATCAGATGGAGGCAGCACAGCATCATCGTCATGGGCCATGGCCATTGATGGAGCAACACTGGCGCTGGCTCTTTCCCCCAGACTGCAATCCCTGGTAGGCACTGCGAGAATGTCAACTGTTGATCCTTTCCTGCTTGCTTCGCAGCGTCCAATGGGCCAGTGGTCCAATGGTCTAATGGTCCTCCTGCCCCTTGCCAGATCTTCTGCGCCTCTCAGCTCCATTCGGTGGTGCGTTGCTGCCGGGTTGCTCCAACCACCGACCCTCCTCTCCTTAACCATCTTGTCCCCACCCCCCCTCTCTCACTCCCCCCTCTCGTCCTCTCTGCCCTCCTGCTTATCCGTCAGTTCGATCACGCATTTCAGTGCCGTTCAGTGGAGCTGTGCGTCCCTCCCAACCCCCTCCCTCGTCCCCCCATCTTCTCCCCACCCCCACAGCTTTCTCGTTCCTCCTACCCCTCTCACCACTTCCATCGCGCCTCGCAGCGCTGCCCCATGCTGCTGTGCTGCCCCATGGTGCTGTGCTGCCCCATGCTGCTGTGCTGCCCCATGGTGCTGTGCTGCCCCATGGTGCTGTGCTGCCCCATGGTGCTGTGCTGCCCCATGGTGCTGTGCTGCCCCATGGTGCTGTGCTGCCCCATGGTGCTGTGCTGCCCCATGGTGCTGTGCTGCCCCATGGTGCTGTGCTGCCCCATGGTGCTGTGCTGCCCCATGGTGCTGTGCTGCCCCATGGTGCTGTGCTGCCCCATGGTGCTGTGCTGCCCCATGGTGCTGTGCTGCCCCATGGTGCTGTGCTGCCCCATGGTGCTGTGCTGCCCCATGGTGCTGTGCTGCCCCATGGTGCTGTGCTGCCCCATGGTGCTGTGCTGCCCCATGGTGCTGTTCTGCCCCATGGTGCTGTGCTGCCCCATGGTGCTGTGCTGCCCCATGGTGCTGTGCTGCCCCATGGTGCTGTGCTGCCCCATGGTGCTGTGCTGCCCCATGCTGCTGTGCTGCCCCATGCTGCTGTGCTGCCCCATGGTGCTGTGCTGCCCCATGGTGCTGTGCTGCCCCATGGTGCTGTGCTGCCCCATGCTGCTGTGCTGCCCCATGCTGCTGTGCTGCCCCATGGTGCTGTGCTGCCCCATGGTGCTGTGCTGCCCCATGGTGCTGTGCTGCCCCATGGTGCTGTGCTGCCCCATGGTGCTGTGCTGCCCCATGCTGCTGTGCTGCCCCATGCTGCTGTGCTGCCCCATGGTGCTGTGCTGCCCCATGGTGCTGTGCTGCCCCATGGTGCTGTGCTGCCCCATGGTGCTGTGCTGCCCCATGGTGCTGTGCTGCCCCATGCTGCTGTGCTGCCGGGTGGCGCCCTGCCCCCTTCATGGCGTGACTTCTTCTTGCCCCCCCCCCTCTCACCAGTTCTATCGTGCCTCGCAGCGCTGTGCAGTGGTGCTGTGCTGCCGGGTGGCATGCGTGCCCCTTTCCTGTCCTGTGTTCTCCGTCCTCCCCCTTTTTTCATGTGCCCTTCCCTTTCTCCATGTGCCTCTTGTGTCCCGCCCCTATCCCCTCACCAGTTCTAACGCGCCTCGCAGCGCTGCTCCATGGTTCTGTGCTGCTCGGTTGTTTTTTTAGCCTCTACTCCCTTCCCCCCCCCAACCCCAGTTCTGTGTATTCCCCCTCACCTGCTCTGTTTATCCTTTCCCTCTGCAGTTCTACCGCGCCTCGCAGCGCTGCGCCGTTGTGCTGTGCTGCCGGGTGGCGCCCATGCAGAAGTCTGCCGTGGCCGGCTCCAGTGACCCTCTTCTCCTTTTCCTTCTCTTTGTTGACCCTCTTCTTTTTCTCTGCAGTTCTACCGCGCCTCGCTGCGCTGTGCCGTGGTGCTGTGCTGCCGGGTGGCGCCCATGCAGAAGGCTGCTGTGGTGGCCATGGTCAAGCAGCTCTCAGGGGAATTAACCCTCGCCATTGGGGATGGTGAGTTTTTCTCAGGGGAAATAACCCTCGCTATTGGGAATGGTGATTTACTGCCAGGAAATTAATTAACCCTTGCTATTGGGGATGGTGAGTTACTTCCAGGGATTCAACCGTCGCTATTGGGCATGGTGAGTTTCTCCAAGCAACTTACCGTTGTTAAGGAGAAAATTTTAGCCCTCACTCTAGGTAATGCAAGTTATTCTTAAGGGATGTTTTTTCTCTCCTTAACCTGTTCGTTCTCCCACCCCCCCCTCGCCCCCCCCCTCTCCCTCGGTTAGTGTCATCATCAAACGGGCAATAGTTTGCCAATGATTCGAACAGCAGCGTCGCAATTTCACTCTACTCCTCCCCCTCCCCTCTCTTCCCCTTCCTTTCCCCCTCCCCAACACCAGGTGCCAACGACGTGTCGATGATGCAAACATCCACTATCAGGGTGGGCAATAGGCCCCATGCATGCAGGCAGGTCGTGGTGGCAAGTGACTTCGCCATCTCGCAGTTCCGCTCTCTTCATCTCGCAGATCCGCTCTCTTGTTAATGCCCTGCCCGTTTCAGGAACCAACGATGTGCCGATGATCCAGATGGCAGCCATAGGGTGGGCACACGGGGCCACGAGGGGCGGCAGGCGGTGATGGCGAGCGACTTGGGCGTCTCGCAGTTCCGCATTCTCCTTCTTCTTACTGTTGCTCGTGTTGCTGCCCTCTTCTTTTCAGGAGCCAACGACGTGCCAATGATCCAGACGGCAGCCATAGGGGTGGGCATACGGGGCCATGAGGGGCGGCAGGCGGTGATGGCGAGTGACTTCGCCCGCTTGCAGTTCTGCTTCCTTACTCACTCTTTTATTCTCACGGTCTTGCGCTTCTTGTCAGGTGCCAACGACGTGCCAATGATCCAGACGGCAGCCATAGGTGTCGGAATTAGAGGCCATGAAGGACGGCAGGCGGTGATGGCGAGTGACTTCGCCATCTCGCAGTTCCGCTTCCTGGCGCGCCTGCTGCTGGTGCACGGCCACTGGAACTACCACCGCATGGCCTACATGATCGTCTACAACCTCTACAAGAACACCGTCTTTGTTCTACTTCTCTTCTGGTGGGTTTCGGATGTGGTTTTTGTCTGGTATGCTTCTCTTGTTGTTCTGGTATACTCCTGTCCCGGGGCCCTTCTGTTGTGCTCTCCCACTGCAACTACCACCGCATGGCGTTCACGGCCATCTACAACCTCTACAACAACACCGTCTTCGTGCTGCTGCTCTTCCTCCTGCTTGGGGTATGCCCCTTCTGCTCGGACTAACTCAGTGCATCAAAGCTCTTCTGTGCTGCCCCTTCTTCCTTTTCCCACACCTCTTGGTGACTTTAGCGTCGACTAAAAAGTATCTTCTGTGCTGCCCTTCCTTCCTTTTCCCACACCTCTTGCGCCTCTGTTTTTCTCTCACAAACCCCAGGTACCTGCTACAAACGGCATTCTCCACCACATCAGCCATCAGTCAACTGAGCCTCATGTTCTTCTCTCTCCCCTACACCACCACCCATTCACTTTGCTCCTATGTTTCTCCTCCTTATCTCCTTCATCCCCTCCCCAGGTACCTGCTCCAGACTGCCTTCTCCACCACATCAGCCATCGGCCAGCTCTCCCTCATGTTCTTCTCCCTCACCTACACCACCATCCCCACCGTCGTCGTCGCCACCGTCGACCAAACGCTCCTCCCCACCCGCCTGCTCACCTGGCCGCAGCTCTATGGCGCCGGGCAGCGCGAGGAAACTTACAACCTGCCCGTGTTTCTGGCTGCCATGCTGGACGCCACGTGGCAGAGCCTGGTGCTGTTTCTGGTGGGGCTGGCGAGCGTGAGCAGCCTGGATGGTGACATGTCGGCGCTGGGGCAGACGTGGCTCGTGGCGCTGGTGCTGGTGGTGACGGTGCATCTTGCGATGGACATCCGACGGTGGACATGGCTCCATGGGGCGGCTATTGCGGTTTCTATACTCATTACAGTGGTCTCGCTACTGGTTATTGACTACATCCCTCTGCTGCCTGAATACGGGTGAGTATTTTTCTTCTTTTTTCGTGTTTTTGTGTATCTGATTGCCAGTCACCTCTTCCCCGTGCCTCCATGTGCCATCTATGTATTGATCACATCTGATAAGTGAGTGGCATGGCATGAGACATGGTATGTGGGGCATGGTAGGAGATGGTACCTGGAAGTGACATGGTACCGGTTACCGGTATCTGGTTGGGACGTGGCATGGTATCTGTGACATGGCATGGTATCTGTGACATGGCATGGTATCTGTGACATGGCATGGTATCTGTGACATGGCATGGTATCTGTGACATGGCATGGTATCTGTGACATGGCATGGTATCTGTGACATGGCATGGTATCTGTGGCATGGCATGGTATCTGTGACATGGCATGGTATCTGTGACATGGCATGGTATCTGTGACATGGCATGGTATCTGTGACATGGCATGGTATCTGTGACATGGCATGGTATCTGTGACATGGCATGGTATCTGTGACATGGCATCGCTGAAATGTATTCGTATTTATTGGTGGAGCTTCATGTCCCAAAACACCTGTTCTCTTGTCGCTCTTGTCTCTGTGTTTCCCCATCCTTGTCCGTTCTTTATGACCGCAGGTCGTTTCGATACGCCTTAGCCACGTCAACATTCTGGTTGGACGTGCTTCTAATGGTGGTGCTTGCAGTGCTGCCTCGCTTCTGTGTCAAGGTGGTGTACCAGAAGTGGTGGCCCACCGATATACAAATAGCGTACGAACACGAATGTGTACATATGGATCGTCGCCGTAACAAGATTTCCAACTTCTTGTTACCGTGATGTCGTGCTGAATTCAATCATTCTTTTATTCAGGCATGATTCACCTCGCCAGAAACAGCTATGGTAGTTGCTTATAGGCAGTCACATCTCACACCAAACATCCTTGCACGTAAGGGTCACTGTGAAGAACTTTCAACTACCGGCATACAGTACCGGTATGTGATCAATGTGTGCTGTGCAATGTGCAATCTTCCGTCATCATCACATAAGAGATTCCGATATCACGCCATGTTACCGGACATGCAGGCACATGCTCTGAATGGTCATTGGTCGTCATGCACCACACACACAACACAATTACACGCCGCTGTGCAGCCTCCCCATCAGGTCAGCTTGCAAGAAGCTCCTTCGCTCTTTAGCACACATTTGCCAGGCAGGCATGTGCCATACGAGGCGATGGGCATGGGCCACAGGGAGTAGGCGGCAGCAGTGCTGGAGTGACCAGACCCTACGCACAGACTGAGGTGACCCAGACTGAGGGAGCGATCACCAAGCACTACAGAGGCGCTTGCATGCACCATACACCATTGCACAGCCTACCAAATCAACATGTATGGGGATGTAAGGCACGCACTTATAAGGCTTGTAGGACACAAAGGGGCACAGTGATGAGAGCACAAGTAGCGGCAGTGGCAAAGCAGCCAGAGTGCGAGAGCACGTGGGTGTTGCACCCCGACAGCAATAAGACACCACCTACATACACACTACACGCCGCTGCACAGCCTCCCGAGCAGGTCAGCGTGCATGGGAGCCTCCAAAACGCTCTTGTCAGGCATGTAAGTGGTGACGGGCCGCACACAGGGCATAGACGGCAGCAGCAGCAGTGGCGGAGCATCCAGACTAGGAGAGTGCGTTGCCGTTGTTTTTGAGGCGCCTCAAATGTCCAGACTCGGAGAGCATGTCAGCATTGCAGCCTGCCAATAAGCCGCTGCATTACACGCCGCTGCGCAGCCTCCCGAGCAGGTCAGCGTGCATGGGAGCCTCCGGAACACACTTGTCGGGCATGAAAGCCGCGAAGGGCCGCAGCGAGTAGAACGCGGCGGTGGCGGAGTAGCCCGACTGGGAGAGCACGTGGGTGTTGCACCCCGCCAGCAGCAGCCAGTCAGCCACAATGTCCAGAAACGCCTCCCTGCTGTCCCACTCAGCAGTGCCTGCTGACGATGGTGCTCCTGCTGGCGCTGCTGCTGCTGCTGCTGCTGCTGCTCCCGCTGCTGCTGCCACGGGTGCAGCTCCTGCATCGGTTTCCATGAGCTTTCTTCCTGCTGTCAGTGATGTAGGCCCTATTGGGTGTCCACAACCAATCAACGGCTCACAGGTAACCTGTATCAACGGCTCAGATTCGGCGCTGCTGTTGCTGGGTGTGGGCACAGCACGAACGGATGTAGAGGGTGAACCCGCCGGCCACTCTGCCAGCTTCCGGACTGGGACCATATCGAGTTGGCTTGTATGGAGGAGGTTGGAGTGACGTGGCATGATGCAGATGTCACCACCTGAGAGGGCGGCAGGAAGAGAACATAGGGGTAGATGACGAGACAATGCACGGAACCTGAGAGGGCGGCAGGAAGAGCGCATTAAGGGGTAAACGACAAGGCAAAGCTGGGAACAGAAAAGTCAGTTAAACAAATCTGTAGACTCTTCAAGCAAGAAGGAGAAATTCAGTGACTTCATTTTACCAGGCAAAAAAATATGTTTCCCTACCTTGTCAGGGTATTTCCCCTTGAGCGCCAGCTTAAGTCGGGCAGAGTTGGTGACGAGCAGCCATCGCACCGAGAGGGACGGGGGCAGCCAGAACTGCTCTATGGCCTTGAGGGGGGGGAAAGAGAGGAGAAGCAGGAGAAGGAGGAGATGGGGGCGAGGAGAGTTGAAGGGAGGCTGCAGGAGCGCAGCACAGGATTCAGAGAGCACCCATCACACCGAGACAGCTGGGGGCCGCCTGAGCCGCTCAAGGGCCTTGAATAATGAGAGGAGAGGGGGAACGAGGGGGGAGAGGGACGAGAGGGGAGAGGGAGACGAGTGTTGAAAGGGACGTCAGGAGGGGTGGTGAACGGAAATGCCTCGCAGAGTGAGACCATGGGATTGACAGAAACATGAGAAGCCAAATCAAAGCGACCACCCCAAACCCTCTCTCCTCCACTTGTAACCCCCTCCATTCCCCTCCTCTCTATCGCTCTCATCTCACACACCGCTTCACCCCCCCCTCCCCGAACCTCATCGCACCTCGGCACACGCCACCCACTTCCACACTGCATGCCTCCTCCTCGGTATCCCAATCCGCCCCCCCCCTGTGCCACTCCTCTTCCCCCCACTTCCCCCCCTGTGCCCCCCTCTTCCCCCCCACTCCCCCCCCTGTGCCCCCCCTCTTTCCCCCCACTCCCCCCCGTGCCCCCCCAATCCCCCCCTGTGTCCCCCAAACCCCCCCCTGTGCCCCTCCACTCCCTCCCCGTGCCCCTCCACTCCCCCCCTGTGGCCCCCCACTCCCCACTTCCACCGCATACCTCATCGCACCTCGGCACACGCCACCCACTTCCACACTCCTTTGAGCAACGCTGTCTCCTCCTCAGTACCCAGTGTCACATTCGCTAAAGTCACATTCCCTGCTGCAACATTCCCTGTTGTGGCATTACCCTCCCCTTGCGTCTCCTCCTGCCTCGCCCTCTCCTGCCATGCCACATCAGCATCTGGAAGCCGGACATGCAATCCGACGGTTACGAGAGGTCCGGCACCCGAACCTGCTGCCGAGCCTGCCACCAGCTGCTGCTGCACTGCCTGCACTCGCTCCCATACCTCCGGGTTTGGCCTGGAAATCAACAAACCAATGGAACACGCTTGGTAAAGTGCTTACTTAGATGGAGAGAAAGAAGAAAAAGGTAGCAGCAAGAACATAACATGATACTTCAGGAGCAGTCCAACCCATTCATGCCATCGCTCAATCACCCATCCATGCCATCGCTCAATCACCCATTCATGCCATCACGCAATCACCCTCCCCATCTACCCCCACCCCTTTCTCACATACCCCCTCCCCCCCCCTTTCCCTATGCTTTCCCCCCCCTCCCCATTCCTTACTTGAACAGGAATCTCAGGATGCATCCGAAAGCGTACGGTAACCGCAGGCCCATCTCGTGTAACCGCCTCGCCCTCCCCCCCGTCCACGGGCCCGCAAGCATCCTAGTCAGCATGCCGCGATTCCACCTCACCCGTACATTCACTGCGTTCTGAGACAAGCCGCCCCCCTTGCCGCCCGCCTTGCCGCCCTCTTTGCCACCCAGAAAGAACCAATCAGGATTCGCGTTCCGATTCAGCAGATCTAGCAGTACCACCTCCCCCGGTTGAACCTCCCCCTGCCATTCCTCCCAGTGCTTCTTCTCCGATAGCTTATCGCGGGGGATGGGCGGGGCGGGGGAGAGGGGGATATCAGAGGATAGGGTCCAGTCCACCAGGGCGGGCTGGAAGGCCCAGGGGAGGCACGCGTGGCGGATAAGGAAGGCGCGGTTGTCCAACAGCGCGACAGCGAATGACGTGGCGAGGCCCACGAGTGAGTCACCGAGGCCCCCGCACTGGTCGAGCCAATCGTAGGTGAGGAAGCGGAGGGGGGGGGAAGGAGAGGAGGTGGGAGGGGAGGAGGAGTTGGTGGGAGGAGGTGGGAACGACAGCGGTGCTGCTGCTGCTGCTGCTGCTGCACTGGATGCAGTGGCACCAGTACTTGCACCCCCACCACCACCCCCACCCCCACCACCACCCCCACCCCCACCCCCACCACCACCCCCACCCCCACCACCACCCCCACCCCCACCCCACCCCCACCAGCACCAGCAGCAGCAGCAGCAGCAGCAGCAGCGGCGCGGCATGTTGAGCGGCGCTAGCAGCGCGCATGCGGGAGTGCAGGGCCGCGTAGTCGACGGCCCACGAGCCACAGAGGTCGGCAGGAAAGGCCGGGTCCAGCAGCGGGAGGAAGGCAGCGGGGGGGAGAGACGAGGCCATCTGGGGACGAGTTGGTTGTGCGGGGAGGGTCCAGGGGAGAAGGGCAGACGACAGGAGGGTGGGGAAGGGGGAAATGTGCCAAACCATGGCAGACGGGGGGGAATGCCGCCGGCGGCGCGGGAGCAAGGGTGAGCGGAGGAGAGATGAAGCGGAGAGATGAGGGTTGGCGGATGAGCACAGAGGGGTGAAAGAGGGGGGAAAGAGGGGTGACAGAGGGGGGAAACGGCACTGCCTGTGCCACGCAGCTGGCGCACTGAGCGCGATTGGAAAGCATGCTGCCCCGTACGGCTTAAGCCACCTCGATTGGAAAGCATGCTACCCCGTACGGCTAAAGCTTGCTATTACCCACGCCCATGAGCCGTGAAAGAACACTAAAAGTGCTCTTGAGAATTCTAGAAAATCCTCTCGGTGAGAGCGGGTGAAGCTACCAGCGGTTAGAGAGCACCTGGAGGCTCGTCCCCATCAGGAGCATCACGGCGACGCCGAGGAGCCATCGCCGGCGCGATTGCCGCGATGCAGCGCGCCGAGCTTGCGACCGAGCAGAGAGCATCGCATGCCGCCGACTCGCGGGCGGCTCTTCAACCTGGCGCGTCTGGACGTAGATGACTCGCCAAGGCAGTCCGCCTACTGCCACGAGAGTTGTCGGGACGTGGAATCTTGTTTTGAGGCGCCTCAAGAATGGAGTGGACGCCTGGACGAGTGGATGCATGGACAGAGCGGCGACCTGGAAGACGGTCGGGAGGGGAAACGGCGGCGTTGTTCGATAGGAATTCTGGCACAAAAATCTGATGGTCAGGAGCTCTTTGCGAGAGCTGGACGAGAGGGGAGAGAGGGACGAGAGCGTGAAAAGCGGGGAGTGGAAATGAGGGGAGGGGTGGGGTTGTGTCGAGTTTATACCCTCTGTTGACAGGTTCGATACAACTGTGTGTCGGGTAGAAGACGAGACAGAACTTCGTATCCTATACCTGCGAAATGGCCTCACATTTACGATTTCGCAAACTAGCTTTATGGGCGATGCCACGTGCCAGCCTGCATTTCCTCCGTCATCCAGCACATGCGCCAGGCGTGCACAGCATGTGCTGTGCACAGCGTCAGAGTCCATCGATGACATGCACAGCACAGCACAGCACAGCACCTGATGACGTGGCAGGCCCGATCTCGGCACATTGCATAACGAGCGCAATTCCCGCCTCCTAACATTTCAATCCTTAGGAGGTTCCAAATTCAGCATTTAGGTCCACTTTCCGGTTGGCATTTAGGCCGATTCGCCAACATTCCACCCGCCCTCTAGACCGCCTTGTTGAACGGGTAGCGAAGCTGCTGTCCTCCGTAGTACCGCGCGTAGGTACTGTGTGTGTAGTCCCGTGTGTAGTTCCTTGGGCCTTCGAATCGGCCCAGTCCCCTTCTCGCTGGCAGTTTCTCGCTCCAACGTTCGTAGTCACAGCAGGTGCCAAGAGCACCGCATGCCGCACGGTGTCTCGAAGAGAGGCGCATGCTCGCGCAATCAGCTAGTCTGTGCCGTCCCGCGCGCTCTACCCTACTGCGCGTGCTCCTTTCCCCTCTCCACTTCCGATTCACTCTCCCCGAATATTCTTCTCTCATAGGCTTCCTCGCGCCAGTTGCCGCTTTAGTCACCGCCCGATTTAGTCACAACCACGTGGCCCTGGTTCGGAAGACCAGCGCAGCAGCTTTCGAGCGTCAGGGCTTCCCGTCAGCTCAAATCACGACTCCCTTTCGCTAGTGTCACACTCTGATAGCATGGCGAGTCTTCTCGAGCGGACGGAGATCGGCGCGCTTGTATCGGAGAAGAGGGAGATTATATCGGTGCCCGACACCGCCACTGTGCTGGACGCTCTCGAGGTAACGGGCACGGCTCGATGCTGTGGATTTGTGGCCGGTGTGCTTGTATCGAAGGT
This sequence comes from Closterium sp. NIES-67, assembly GCA_027943415.1. Taxonomy (NCBI): domain Eukaryota; kingdom Viridiplantae; phylum Streptophyta; class Zygnematophyceae; order Desmidiales; family Closteriaceae; genus Closterium; species Closterium sp. NIES-67. The sequence continues at coordinate 1,475 of BQMB01000441.1, read as the reverse complement.
CACGTATGCATTCATCTAAGGGTGCTCTATCGCATCAGTCCTTCGCGGCTGAATGGCAATCGTAAGGCGCCTCACGGCGGTTTCACTTTTCCGGAAACGGCCCGTCTGAATGGAGCGAGTAGGGAGTTCCCTTCCGCCCTACTACCCTGCTTCACCTTTACAGACTCCCCTCCCCCTCCACCACCACTCACCCCCCCCCCCCCCCCCCCCCCCCCCCTCCCTCCCTCCCCCCCCTTCCTCCCCCCACCCCCACGAGCGCACGCACTTCCCCCCTCTTTCTGTCACCCTCGTATCCCTCGCCCAGTGCGCCCAGTGAGCCCAGTGTCCGACGAAGGCGTCACTGGGCAAGTGTCAGCCCCTCGTCCGCCTACCCCCCCCTCCCCCCTTCCTCCCCCCCACCACGCACGCACCACTCCCACTCATGCTCCCACTTCTCCTCATCCCTCCACGGTCCACCACCCCTCCCCATCCCCACCTCCCCCCCATCAGCTTTATGAACGCCGACGATATCATCGCGCTGCCAGTAGCACTGTCGCTATCCTTCACCCACGCCCGCTCTCTGTCCCCCCTCCCTCCCTCCCTCCCCTCCCTCCCCTCCCTCCCTCCCTCCCCTCCCTCCCGTTCCTCCCGTTCCTCCCCTCCCTCCCTTCCTCCCCTTCCCACCCTCCCCACCGTCCCCACCGTCCCCCTCCCCACGATCTGCGGATGAACGCCTGCAACGCCATTGCGCTGCCACTACCAGCACCGCCAGGAAAGTGAGGCAGCACCACTAATGCATTCGCCCTTGCCTTTCCCCATGCCTCCTCACCTCTCCCCTGTTCCCCCTGCCTCCCATCAGCCAATGAACGGCAACAGCATCGTTGCGCTGCCAGTAGCATTGCCTTTGTCCTTCACCCATGTCCGTTTTCTCTCCCTCCCCCATTCCCCCTTTTTCCCCCCCACCTCCCTTCCCCCTCAGCTCATGGACGCCAACAGCATCATTGCGCGGCCACTAGCACTGCCCGTCCCCAATCTACCCCTTGCCGACCCACGCACCCTCCCCGTTATCCTCCCCAATCAATCAGCTGATGAACGCCAACAGCATCATTGCGCTGCCATTAGCGCTGCCTTTCCCCACCCTACCCCTTGCCTCCCCACACACCCTCCCCTTCTTCCCCCTTCCCCCCGGCAGCTAATGAACGCCAACAACATCATCGCGCTGCCAGTCGCAGCACCGCCGGGGAAGCGAGACAGTGCCACTAATGCATTCGCCCTTCTCTCTCCCCACCTCCCCCCTCCCTCCCCCCCGTCAGCTGATGAACGCCAACAACATCATCGCGCTGCCAGTAGCAGCACCGCCAGGGAAGTGGCTTGGGCTGGTGGCGCCAACATCATTGACGGGGAGAAGCAGTACATTGTGAGCTGGTAATGGGTGGCTTCTAGCGAGTCCTATTGTACGAGGTATATTGTTGCAGCGAGGTGCTGGTGGCTGGTGG
>BQMB01000440.1:0-80161 GCA_027943415.1 Closterium sp. NIES-67 | reverse complement strand
TTGAGTTACTCCGTGACGCTGCTGAGGGGCCCGGCATTGGATTGGTGGCGCCAACTCATGCAAACTGCTGTAAGAAGGGCTCACGTAGACAGGCATCAGCAGGGCGAGGGGAATGCAGCTGCAACGTCGAGCTTAGGTAGTCTAGCTTTGGGTGTTACCACGGTTCCAACCATATGGGGAGGATTTGAAGCGGTGCTGAAAGCTAGATTCGATTTGGTGAATGCCTCCAAAGATGCTAGGAAGCGTCTGCGTCATTTCCGCCAAATAGGAAACGTACAGGAATACACATGACAGTTCTTGAGCCTCAGCAACAAAACAGATGACATCACGGAAGCAGAAATGCGAGATCGCTACCTCGAGGGGTTAAGGTCGGACAGAGCGGAGGTCATAGCGATTCACAGGTTGTCCACCTTCGAGGCAGTAGCTGCTGCAGCAGAAGGCGTTGACGCAGTACGAAGCCGACGGGGTTATGATAGTTGCAATAGGAGCTACAAGAATCCGATCAACGATACTCGCTCGAGGGACAGACCATCGCCCATGGAGATTGTTGCAGTTAACAGTGATGGCTCACAGAGACCAGGATCTAGGGGGAACTATCACTACGGCAAAAAGCCAAGACACATGAAGCGGGATTGTCCTCAGTTTAAATAGCGGCAGCAAGGAAACCGAAACCGCCAGTAGATAGCATGGTCGCTAGCTGGTGTGCAGGCTTCCGTACCCGCCCTGTCTACCCACGTAGAAGAGACAACCCTAGAGGAGTCATCTACGCCGAACGAGGTAGACAGTGTTGATCAGCTGGTCATGCTACTTTGGAAGCGTTGTGGAGTCCTAGTCAAGATTCTCGAAGATAGCGGATCTAGCCACTCATTCGTTTCCTCGTCACTAGTCTGTCGTCACTAGCCACTCATTGGTGCTGCGATTTTCACATACTGTGGCACGAACCTGTTGAAGTAATTAGCGAAGCCTACGAACTGCTGCAACTCCTTCACGTTCTCGGGTGTCTTCCACGTACGTAGGGCTTCGACTTTCTTGGGGTCGAAGTGAACTCCTTGAGCGCTCACCAAGTGTCCTAGGAACTGGACCTTCTCAAGGGCGAATTCGCTCTTGGACAGTTTAACGTAGAATCGTTCTCGCCGAAGAATTTCGAAGACGCGTCGCAGGTGTTCGACGTGCTGCTCCATGTCGCGCGAATAGATGAGTATGTCGTCCAGGTATACCACCACGCACTCGTCCAAAAGTGGTCGTAGAATGTGGTTCATTGCGGCTTGGAACGTTGTCGGTGCGTTGGTGAGTCAGAATGGCATTACCAAATACTCGTAGGATCCATATCGACTTCGGAAAGCAGTTTTGTGGATAGAGTTGTCCGCCATCCATATCTGCCAGTATCCGGACCGCAGATCTAGTTTGGAAAATACCGTAGCTCCCCGAAGCTGGTCAAGCAGGTCATCGATTTGCGGTATCTGATATTTATTCTTAATGGTCTGCTTGTTAAGAGCTCCGTAGTCGATGCACATGCGCAGGCTTCCGTCCGGTTTCGGTGTGAAGAGTACTGGGGCACCGTACGGCGAAGTGGATGGTCGGATGAGTCCTTTGGCTAGGAGATACTCGATCTGTTTTTTCATGTCGGTCAGCTCTGTAGGGCTGAGCCGATATGGTGCTCGGAAGGTCGGCTTCGAACCCGGTTCCTCCACGATCTCGTGTTGATGCGTTCGATATGGCGGTAGCTCGTTCGGAAGATCGTCCGGAAAAATGTCTTGGAACTCCTTCAATAATTCCTTGATCTTTCTTGGAGGTTCCAAGGTTTTTTCCCTGTCGTTCTCCGCCTCTGTTGCTATTGCCAGAAACCCGGTGTCGGTTCTCTTCACGTCCTTCTCAAATCGTGCGAGTGTCTCCACTGGGATATCTCCTGTATCGTCCCAGTTGGGTAGCTGTACTCTCCGTCCATCGTTGTAGATGCTTGCGGTGCGGTTCACCCAGTTGATCTCGGGGTTGAATCTTTTTAGGAAGTCTCGCCCGAAGATCAAGTCAAGCCCTTTGATGTTGGTGATGGGGAGTGCAGGTCTCCAGCGCAGTTGTCCAATTTGTAGGTGTAGCACTCCTTTGCCGTGTACTGGTAACTTGCTGCCGTCCACCATCGTTGCAGAGAATACTGAAGGCTTATACTCTTCCCGAAGTCGGTCGATTACTGCCTTGTCACAGACGGTGTGTGATGCTCCGCTGTCCATGAGTGCTTGGAGGCGTCGTCCTTTGCAGATGACCTCGAGCACGAGGGGCAGGCGTTGCTCGGAGTACCCAAAAATGGTTTCATTGATTGGGTCCTAGGGTACATCCCAATATTCCGTACACACCTTTGTGTTGCTATCTACTCCTGAGCTGGCAGCTGGCCGAGGCTGCTTGGAGAACGGCTCTTCTCCAGGGCCCGGAGTTTCCTTGACGACTGTGCGCGTCACAGAGGCCGAAGAACTGGATGCATCCGGAGGAGGAGTTCGGGGTTTGTGCAGCTTCTTATAGACCCCCAGCTTCCTCTTGAGCTGCTTCAGCTCCACCGACGTCTTCCCTGGGGAACGGGTAGTCGTTGTGGGCTAGTGTCGGGAGAGGACATTGACTCCGTGGAAAGGTCGGCTTCTTTCCACACTCCTTAATTTTTTCCCCAAGTTGTCCGATACCTGTATAATCTCCACAGCTGTCTGCTTCTTTTGGAGTCCCTCCCGAAATTTCTCAAAGGCTCTAGCCTCTCGAAAATAGTAAGTTTCCATTAAAGCACCTTTATAAGATAACTTTAACGAATTCTTTTAATTTCTTGGGTCTTCAAGGAGTTTCCCCGTCTCCGCAGTCTTTTTTCGCGGAGTCGTATTTTTCCTCGGCGATTTTCTCTGACGAAGACTGGTCGTGGGGTGGAGATTTTCCCCATCATTTCCTCCTTCTCGCGTTGAATCAGCTTTGTCGAAGTTGATTGTCCCGGAATCCCGCGGCCGCTTCCGGATCTTTTTATTTTTGCCAGCTAGATCCGCAATCACTGGCGACTCCCGTTTTTTGTCTTCTGATTGGCCGAAGGATTTCCGCCGTTGTTGCGTGCCCGATACTCTGCGCGTGCGGTTTTCATTTTGTTGCAGTCGAAGATTCGATGACCCGGCACCCCGAAAAATCACACGTGTAGTTGGTGTTTTTTTACGTGGCCGCCCCTCGAACCTGTCGACTTCCATCGGGTCAGCGAACGTGGGGTGGGCCGAGCGGTTGCCCTGTCGCGTACTGCTGACGTGCGTCCATCGTGTCCCGGTGTTGACCATGTCGAAGCGCTCCGCTGCCGAAACGACGTCACTGTAGCTCTCGTAGTTTGACGCTGCCACTTGTCGTTTGACTTCGGTCTTCAGCCCGGCGAGGTACGACTGTACTTTTTCCCCTTCGGTCAGGTCGGGAATGCGGTTATAAAATTCCTCCATGTGCTGCGTGTACTGCGCTAAACTCCCGAACTGTCGGTGTCGATGAATTTTTTCCCGGGCACGGAAACTCGAATTTATCGGCTCGAAGCGTTTCAGCAGGTCGGCGCGGAACTGCTGCCACGTGGCTTCACCGTGGATGAAGGTACTGTTGCCGCCAATCCACTCGAGTGCCGGCCCTCGCATCAGTGACGACTCCTGTCGTATACGTTGACCGTCCCAGACTGGCGAGCTCCATCCGACGGCTGCGAAGTAGATCTCCATGCCGGCGATCCATCTGCGGGCGTCGGAGTTTCGATCGCTCAGATCGAACGGCTCAGGTGGGCACGGTTTCGGAGCCTTGAGAAACTGCTGCGACTGCTGCGTCGTCGCCGTTGTCGAGTCGTGCTGTGCTCCGGCGAGTCGAGTTACTCGCTCGAACTCGTTTCGCCAAGCTTCGCGATCCGCTCGCATCTCCTCCTGAAGGGCTGCGATGCACGCGAAGAGCTGCTGGGTAACCTCGGCGTTGTCGAAGGTTGCCATCCTATTCAAAACACGCGCAGGGGGGGGGGGGGGTGATTCGAAAAAACGCGGAGCTGGTGCTTACCAGAATCGGCGTCGAATTGGTCGCCCCCGGCTGGTTTTCGAGGCAGGTTTTCCCGCTGCTGCTGCTTTGTTGAGCGCGGCCGAGTGAGAAAAGCTCTGATTATCAAGTGTCACAGGATTGAATGACTCGAGAAAATATTGCACTATCGATCAGTACAAGGCGCTTGTATACTTCCAGAGTACATCAGGTAACCAGGTTTATCTTATCCTAAGGGAATATTCCCTTCTAGAAAATAGAATCACCCTGCGTATAGCCACGCGAGGCTATTGGCTTTAAGGGATTACAGCAGGATTACGCTAGATATAGCGCCCAGTACATCCCAAGCCTGGTCGGTGATATAAATATAATAGCAGGATAACCCAAAGGTTAAACCAAATGAGATGAGATAAAAAGAGAAATGAAAAGAGGAAGGAAGTAGAAAAAGGCCAAGTGGTGTAACGGGGTCGTACTCTCGCCAATATCCATAAGATCTTTGAGGTCTTGCGAAAGGAGGAGCTGTACACTAAGCATTCAAAGTGCGAGTTCTTCCTTCGAGTGGTGAGTTACTAAGCCATATGGTATCCGGCAGTGGCATTAGAACTGATCCGGAAGAAGATGGCTTCAGTGAAGTAGTGGACAACTCCTATCTCGGTTAAGGAACTGCAATGCTTTTCTCGAGTTTGTGAACTACTACCGCCGATTCGTCCAAGGTTAGACTTCCATCGCGACTTCCTAAGGGTGTCGAATTCCATTGGGGTCCAGCGCCAGCAGCAGACGTTCAAGAAGATGAAGCAATCTCTTACGTCTTCACCAAACTCTCTCATACCCCGATCTAACTCGCCCATACGTAGTAGTGACCGACGCATCAGACCAGGCCATCCGAGCCAGTACTTCTTCAGGACTAGGGGCCGCGGGTTGCGAACAATCGCATATGAATCGCGCAAGCTGTGGGGAGCGGAGCTGAACTATCCGATTCATGACAAGGAAGCGCTAGCAATCGTCCACGCGTACAAGGTATGGAGGTGCTACCTAGAGGGGGCAGATAGTGTCGTACGGCATGGACATTGCTCACTATTGTTCCTTTAATCCCAGCCGCAGCTGAAGTCGCTGCCATGCTAGATGGATGGATTTCATGGGAGGGGATTTTCCACTACAGGATAGGGTGCAAGCTAGGCATGCGCAACCCAGCAGATCCGCTCAATCACCCTAGTTGTCAGGTCGCTAGTCTTACAGTCACTGCTGGCCATCCCCGTCTTACAAACACTCTTCGAGCAGGGATACACAGTAGATCCACACTTCATGCCATAGCCGCCACAGGAGCAGAGGTGCAGGATATTGTCTATTTACGGAAGGGTACCTCACGGATTTGGGTTCCCATGTACCGCCCTTCGCCAACTCCTACTCTCAGAGGCGCACGATGTAGTTCGTGCAGGTCATTTCAGGAAGATAAGACAGAAAAGATGCTTAGTTGCACCAGGGCTCGTAGGCAACATAGCGGATTACATTCACGCTTGTGTGACACTTGTCAGCGCACCAAGTCCTCTCGCCAGCGTAAAGCCGAACTTCTCCAGCCTATTCCACTACCCGACCGTCCTTGGCAGGTAGTTATGATGGATTTTATCATGGCCATATTGCCGACAGTTAGGGGTCACGGTGCCATCTTTGTCATAGTTGATACATTCAGTTCTCTAGAGCAGCACACTTCATCCCCACGCATGGCATGGTCACAACAGAGGAAGTCGTGTCGGTGTTTGTAGACAACGTAGTCCGACTGCACGTAGTTCCAGATTCCATCATCTCAGACCGCGATCCTCGTTTCACCTCTAAGTTTTGGAAGCTGATCTTCGCTCTCTTTGGGACTCGCTTAGCTATGTCATCGGCTTACCACCCAGAGACAGATAGGCTGGCAGAGCATGTCAACCACACCTTGGAGCAGATCCTTCGCAGCATCACCATGCACGATGAAGCAGCTTGGGACAAGAAGCTGAGCATGGCTGAGTTTGCCTACAACATCATGCATCACGCGTCTATAGGCATGTTATCATTCTTTGCACTGTACGGTCAGCATTCTCAAGTCCCCACTCGTGCCGATCTCCCACCCACCGTTCCACGTGCTGATAACTTCCATGAGCATCTTACATTGATTCATGATCACGTTAGAAAGCGCCTTGAGCCCGCGAATGCATGCATGGCACGCACCACCAACCGTTGTCATCGAGAATGTCATTTTCCATCGTAGATCGAGTGCTTCTCGATAGCCGGAACCTTCGTCTCCCGCAGGATAGTAAGCTCCGCCCTCGTTTCATGGGTCCATTCGTTATGTTTGTCTTCGCCTTCCTGCACAGTTTTGCATGCACCTCGTCCTTCGTCCTTACACCCATCCCAACACCACCTTCTCGGGTCATGATCGCACTCCACTGCCGGTAGCTGTTGAAACCGACGAGCCCGACTACCAGATCCAGCGCATCCTCCGTCACCGTCGCCATCTTTAGGGGGTGTTTCCTTCCTCAATTTCTTGGTCCATGGGCGTGGTTACGACGCTGCCGATGACAGATGGGTTCCTTCGGCTTTGCTGTCTCCTGACAACTCATGCCTCCAAGCGTATCTTCAGGCTGTAGGCACCATGGACGTCGCCTCCTTGGGAGGGGGGTAGTGTTACAGGGTAGTTTACTGTTCACAAGGTATCTTGACAGCACTGTTCATCCTATCCCAACCTGATCTCTTCACCATCCAACTCAGATTTTCAACTCTCACAGAGCACTCTAGTTCTGCCACGTATTCCCATTTTGTCCCACAACTGATTTTCCCATGATTGTTCTTGCATGCTATATAAGCCTTGCTTGTATTTGCTAATATCTTCAATCATTTACCCAGTTACTTCTTCGCATACTTCGCCAACAACTTCTTCGCCAAAGTCTTCTACCGCGCTTTTTCCTCGATTTAACCAACCCCGCTATTCTCTAGCAGATTTCGGCCAAGCGGCCTAACATAAGAATAAGAAAGACATAGGCCGAGTTGGTTAAATCGAGGAAAATATGTGGTGAAAGACTTTGTCCTCAATCCGCTAGAGAATACCCCAGTTGGTTAGGTCAAGGAAAAAAATATGGCAGAAGACTTTGGCGAAGAAGCTGTTGGCAAAGTATGCGAAGAAGTAACTGAGTAAATAATTGATGATATTAGTGAATACAAGCAAGGTTTATATAGCATGCAAGAACAGTTGTGGGAAAATGGTTCGTGGGACAGAATGGGATTATGTGGCAAAACTAGAGAGCCACCTCGTAGTTGGAAATATGAGATGGATTGTGAAGATATAAGGTTGGGATGGGATGAACAGTGTTGTTAGGGTAAATACCCTATGAACAGAAAACTTGTCATAGGTCCAAGATTTAGCGGAAGCTTGAATGATACTAATCAAGAATTGAATCAAGAATTGAATGTCTACAAGCAAAGACACAATCCTATTTATACCTACGAGAACTCTAGGGAAGGGTAAATATGAGCTTCTAAGAGAGTTTTACAAATGAGTGGAGTCGTCCGTAGGAACACCACCTAGAAGCACGGTAGAGATTCTAGAGATACGGTGATGGTGACGGAACACTCCACGCAATAGAAAACGTGTCATGCAAGGAAAGTCCGGAACACTCTAACACATACGATATAAAGTACAGTATATCAATGTGTAGGAAAGAGTGTAGGGATTTACAAGAAAGAAAAAACACACAATAAACAACAAATATCAAATAGAAGTGATCAAATATTCGGCAAGCCTCACCCTCTCACAAAACTACACCGTAACACTACCCCCCTTCCCTAGGAGGCAACGTTCACGGCGCCTGCAGCCTAAAGATACACCAAGAGGCATGAGTCGTCAGGAGACAGCGAAGCCAAAGGAATCCAGATGTCGTTGCCAGCGTCGTAACCATGCCAACGGACCAATAATTTGATGAAGGAAATACCCCCTTGAAGACAGCGATAGTGACAGAGGATGCACTGGATCTGGTAGTCATGCTCGTCGGTATCAGCGGCTAAGGGCAGTGGAGTGCGATCACAACCCGAGAAGGCGGTTTTGGGATGGGTGTAAGGATGAAGGAGTGATACATGAAAGGTGGGATGCATACAAAATTGTGCAGGAAGGCGAAGGTAACATGCAACTGGACCTATGACACGCTCAAAGACGAATGGACCAATGAAACAAGGGCGGAGCTTGCTATCCTGCGGGAGACGAAGGTTCCGGCTATCGAGAAGCGCTCGATCTCCGACAGCAAATGTCACGTCTTGACGGCTATGGTTGGTGGCGCATGCCATGCATGCATTAGCAAGCTCAAAGTGCTTCCTTATGTGATCATCAATGGTGGTGAGATGAGGGTGGAAGTTTTCAGCACGTGGGACTGTGGGTGTGATGTCGACACGAGTGGGGGCATTGGGTTGTTGACTGTAAAGTGCTAAGTACAGTGACATGCTTGTGGATGAGTAATGCATGTTGTTGTAGGCGAAGCGGTCATGCTCAACTTCTTGCTTCCGCGTCCACCGCCGGCGGAGCCGAATGAGCACCCGAGCCTGGAAAAGAGCTTCGATGCATTCAACAGTCCCAGTAAATTCCGGACCTCGACAATTTTGCGCTTGCACACCGCGCCTCGGACCAAACCTACCAGCAGCAACAGACTTGGGAAGAACACTCCAACCCTCGCCGGGTGCTTTGAACATCCCATTCCCTTGGGGGCTTTTTCGTCGCCACTTCCTCAGCCGATGTGCGGTGCTCCTTTGCGGCTTCTGGTGTGCAGAGCTCTTGAGCCGGTCCTGCAGAAGCCATGGTTGGGAGAATAACAGAAACCTGCAATTGCGCTATCGGACCATGAGAGTAGAGGAGGAGCCTTCCCTAGCTTGGCTAAACAGTTTGAGCATTTTCATGGGGTGAAGAACAAGGTACGAGGCTCCATCCGTGTTGCCTTTTCCTAGGTCGGAAGTCTTGGGGCTTTGAGGGCATTCTAAATGCAGTCTACAATGGTAGTGCCTGAAAGTAGCATGGCCACTCTAGCTAGCTATAGAGAAGCTTACACCGGCAAGATTAGTGAAGGCTCTGCATATGGTATATTTGTAGGATATGTTGAGTTTTTCCCTTCATTCTTCCCTAAATGTGTGGATAAGCTGCTTGTTAAAAACTTGAGTTACTGGCTAAGCTAACGTTTTCGCGTGCGCTGGACGAATTAGGAGCACCATACCAAACCGCATCGCATGGCGCATCCTCATTTCACAACCAACTCCACCTAGCTGGTTTCTGGTCACCATCGGCGAGCCTCGCAAATGGAGCCAAATAACAGAATAAACCACAACAACCATACAGCTCTGCAACCTCGCGATACCCTGCGATGCTCTTTCAGCATCGCATGGAACGTGCTCCTGGCAATACATTCACGATTCTCGGGATTGCTGAGCTGATTGATCCGAATCCGAATGAACCTAGAGAACTGCCACAAACGGCTGCATCGTGCATGATGATTCTGTGAAGGATCTGCTTTAAGGTCTAGTTGACATGCTGTGTCTGCCCATCTGTCTTTGGGTGGTAAGCTGATGACATGGCTAAGCGAGTCCCAAAGAGAGCGAAGATCTGCTTCCAAAACTTAGAGGTGAAACAAGGATCGCGGTGGAATCGGGAACTCCATGCAGTTGGACTACGTTATCTACGAACAACGTCGCGGCTTCCTCTGCTGTGACCTTGCCATGCATGGGGATGAAGAGCGCTGCTCGAGAGAACTTACCTACTAAGACGAAGATGGCATCGTGACCTCAAACTGTCTGTGGTAAGGCCATAATGAAATCCATCGAAACTACCTGCCAAGGACGGTCGGGCAGTGGAATCGGCTGGAGAAGTCCAGCTTTACGCTGGCGAGAGGACTTGGTGTGCTGACAAGTATCACATGAGTGAATGTAATCCTCTATGTTGCATGCGAGCCGAGGCCATAAGTACGTGCGACTAAGCGTCTTCACTGTCATAACGGCCCCGAAATGACTTGCACTAACTATTTCGTGCGCCTCTAAGAGTAAGAGTTGGCGAAGAGGACGGTAGGCGGGAACCCAAATCCGTGAGGTACCCTTTCGAATGCAGACAATACCCTGCACCTCTGCTCCTGTGGGTGGCTGTGGCATGAATTCAGGATCTACTGTGTATCCGTGCTCGAAGAGTGTTGTGAGAAGTGGATGGCCAGTAGTGACTGTAAGACAAGCAACCTGACAACTAGGGCGAGTGAGCGGATCTGCTGGGTTGTGCACGACGGGCTTGTACCCTATCTTGTGGTGGAAATCCCCTCCATGAACTCCATCCATCTAGCCTGGCGGGGACTCGGTTGCGGCTGGGACTTAAACAAACCTTAGCGTGCAATGGTCCGTGCTTATGACACTATCTGCCCCCTCTAGGTAGCATCCCTACTGTATATCCTGTGTGCTTGGATGATTGCTAGTGCTTCCTTGTCATGAATCGGATAGTTCAGCTGTGCTCCCCTCAGCTTGCGCGACTCGTACTCGATCGGCTGCAATCCACGGCCCTGGTCCTGAAGAAGTACTGCTCCAATGGCTTGATCTGATGCGTCGGTCACTAGTACATTTGGGCGAGTTAGATCCGGGTATAAGAGAGTTAGTCAAGACGTGCTTCATCTGCTCAAATACCTGGTGCTACGCTGGACCCCAATAGAACTCGATGCCCTTACGAAGTAGGTCAGTGAGTGGACTAGAGATGGATGCATAACCCTGAACCAATCGGCGCTAGTAGTTTGCGAACTGGAGAAAGATCTACTGTCCCTTAACTAATGTACGAGCTGTCCACTGCTGCACTGAAGTGATCTTCTTCTGATCGGTTCTAGCGCCAACAGCGGATACGATATGGCCTAGAAACTCGACCTTTGGAAGGAAGAACTCGCAATTCGACTGCTTAGCAAACAGCTGCTCCTTTCGCAAGACCTCGAAGATATCTGCACATGCTCTACGTGCTCCTCTGGCATGCTAGAGTAGACTAGGGTATTGTCTAACTAGAATACGATGAAGGACATGGTGAACTCTGCTATCGCGCTATTCATAAGCATCTAAAATGTTGCTGGGGCATTGGTCAATCCGAATGGCAAGACCTTGAACTCGTACAACCCCTGCTTTGTACGGAACGCTGTCTTATCCTGATCCTTAAGAACTACCCGAATCTGGTGATATCCTCAACGGAGATCGATCCTGGAGAAAATTCTAGCGCCCTGCACCGCATCTAGAAGATCCTCTTCCCTCGGCACTGGGAACCTTTTCTTGACGGTGGCGACGTTCAATGCTCTATAATCGATGCACATCCTTAACCCCCCGTCCTTTTTCGGTGCAGATAGGATTGGTGCTGCCCAAGGAGATCTAGATGGTTGGATAAAACCCTACGCTAGAAAATGCTTAACCTGCTTCATCATCTCCCCTGTCTCAGCTCGACTCAACCTCCACTGCGGCTTTGCTACTGGTCTGCTCCCCAGCTCCAACTCTATTCGATGGTCTACTGCTCAACTAAGAGGTAACCCTGGGGGCAACTCGTCGGGGAAAACGTCTACAAACCCCACTAAGAGTACACTCACATCAGCGGGAAGATTCATCTTCTCTCCAACTACTGCACTCCCTCCTTTCTGCTCCTCAGCTTCAACCTCCTCAAAGAAGACCGCGAAGATCCGTGCCGCTCGCTTCACCAACTGCCGCACACGAATAGCGTTGATGACAGCTGCAGCGGATGTGGCCGCGTCGCTCCACTTTGGCAGCTCCCGAAACTCCCCATTCACCTTGATGCGGCATATGCCGTGAGCCCAAACGAACTGAGTCGTTCCCATTTGTAACCAATCTCTACCGAAGATGAAGTCGTAACCGTCGAGCATCACAGAATCGAAATCGCGTCTAACTGTAATCGGTCCTAGCACTGCTCGCAACTTGCTGATAACTGGATCAATATTGAGAGGTGTCCCATCTACCATGCGAGCATCCTTAGAGTTGCAAGATGAATCCACTTGAAGATGGAGAGGACAGACTAGTGACAAAGAAACAAATGAGTGGCTAGATCAGCTATCTACGAGAATCTTGACTCGGACTCCAGAAAGCTTCCCAAGAAGCATGACCAGCTGATCAATACTGTCTACCTCGTTCGGCGTAGATGACTCCTCTAGGGTTGTCTCTTCTACGTGGGTAGACAAGGCAGGTACGGAAGCCTGCACACCAGCTAGCGACCATGCTATCTACTGGCAGTTTCCGTTTCCTTGCTGCCGCAATTAAGCTGAGGACAATCCCGCTTCATGTGTCTTGGCTTCTTGCCGTAGTGATAGTTCCCCTTAAATCATGATCTCTATGAGCCGTCACAGTAAACTGCAACAATCTCCATGGGCGATGGTCCGTCCCTCGAGCGAGTATCGTTGATCGGATTCTTGTAACTCCTATCGCGATCGTCACAACCCCGTTGGCTTTGTACTGCATCGACGCCTTCTGCTACTGCAACTACTGTCAGGAAGGTGGACAACCCATGAATCGCTATGACCTCTACTATGTCCGACCTTAACCCCTCGAGGTAGCGATCGCGCATCTCTGCTTCCGTGATATCATCTATTTCATTGGTGAGGGGCAAGAATTGTCGTTTGTACTCGTGGACGTTTCCTATATGGCATAAATGATGCAGACTCTTCCTAGCAGCTTCGGAGGCATTCACCAAATCGAATCTAGCTTTCAGCACCGCTTCAAATCCTCCCCATATGGTTGGAACTGTGGTAACACCCAAAGCTAGACTACCTAAGCTCGACGTTGCAGCTGCATTCCCCTTGCCCTGCTGATGCCTGTCTACGTGAGCCCTTCTTACAGTAGTTTGCGTGAGTTGGCGCCACAACTCCAAGGCCGGGCCCCTCCGCAGCGTCACGGAGTACTCAATTTCGCTGCTGCGCGTCTGTCTCTTGCACCCTGCTTGCGTTGAAGTAGTTGTTGAGCATGAAGGTCCACGTCCGCACATTCGCATTGCGATGACTTGGGACGAACGGCTCCGGCCTCTGCGGCTTCATTGTCGTTCGGCGTTCTGGCAGCGCTTCCGCAACAGTTGACGTGTTGGGTGCAGGAGTTGGTGCAGCATGGCCGTGGGGGTTAGAAGAAGCCAATTCACGGAGCTGTTGCATTTCAACCCGTACGTGACGATTTTCAACCATCAGCACCTCGAGTTGTTGCATGAGGGTGGCAAGCGCGTTGTCCATATCTTGGGGTTGAGTTCCCATGGCGGTGTCTATGATCGGCTCGACGACTCCGAGTCTGGAAGTCGACACCGCGGGATAATGACGGTATAGTTACGTCGTTGACGGTCGCTCATTAGAAGTCGCTCCCCACCAAGCTCTAGATACCACATGTTAGGCCGCTTGGCCTAAATCCACTAGAGAATAGCGGAGTTGGTTAAAGCCCAGATCCCAAGTTGCAAGCCGCGAAAAGCAGATTTGCAGTGCGCGGCTCGGGAGAGGGCGAAAGGTTTGCGATTGGCTACGAAAATGACCAGGAACCAGATATTCAAAATTGGAATTGCGAAACAAGGCCAAACCGACCTGCCCCTTCGCAAACAGAGCGCGTGGGTGCGGAAGAGCGCACAAGGCTATCTTCTACTTCGGCAAGCGTTGGGGAGTAGCCAAATCCGCCAAATCAAGCCTTTCAGCGTGAACCAGCAAAGGGACCAAAGGCATGGGCTGCTCTCAAGGGTGTACACACTCCTGCAACAGCGGCGGTGGCTGTGGTCTTGGAGCGGGTGGTCTCAAGGGTGCACATCGAGATCTGCCCCGCCTCTCGCTCAAAGATGTGAAGCGTTAAATCTTGCAAGAAGATTTCCGCCGTTGTGAATTGGCGGGTCCCGACGGTGCCGGAGTTGCAAGCATGGGCCGTGGGCACGGCCATGGAAGGGGCGAAAATAGCTGCTTCAATGGAGGCTGTCTTAATGGAGGATATGGCAGCAACAACAACAACAATGGCTACGGGCGTGGGCGCGGTCGATTTGATGGCGAATGCCACTTTTGCCACAAGACCGGCCACATGTGGAGAGATTACTTCAAACTGCCTAATGTTTGGACCCCTTCTCAAGGCCAAGAGGGCAGATGAGCAAGGGGAGGAAGAGGCAGAGGTCGTGGAGGCCGTGGTGGTCGTGGAAGCAAAGCGGTAAGCATGGAAGGTGGAGACTACGAGAAGGGCCTGAGTAAAGATCGATACCCGGGCCAATTCTTCTTTGTCTCAACGCAAGCGGCAGCAGCAGCGGGAGCTGTGGAAGGCTTTGAGGAGCCAGCTACTGTGGGAAAGGTCACCCTTCACTCTCTGGACTTTTGGGTGATCGACAGCGGCGCCACTTATAGCATGACACCTCGTGCGGACTTGCTCACCGAACTTGAACCGTCGCCGGTGAAGCATGTTACATCGGCTTTGGGGCAGCGAGCAGAGGTGAAATGCATGGGAAAGGCCATGTTCAAGGGTGCTGATGGAAAGATGGTAGTCTTCAACAACGTGCTTTGGGTGCCCAACCTTGCAGCCAACCTGATTTCCGTGCGGCGTTTGCAAAAGGCCGGCATGGACACATCTTCCAAGGGATCCAAAACCTATACCGCGAGGCTTGGAGAGCGGAAGCTTTGGGACCTTCATGAGGACAGGAACATCTACAATGAGATGTGGCAAATCCCAGTGGTCCCTATGCCTAAAGAGAGGCAAGTGGCAGCAAGCGTCAGCACCAAGAGTGGAGCGGTTGGTGGCGGTGATCACGGAAAGCAAAGTGACTCCAAGAGTGACTCAAAAGAATGCAATCTTGGAGAGACCAGTAAGGTGTGTGAACCCAAGGAGAGTGGTGCACCAGCCAAAGGTGGTGGAAATGAGGAGGAGAAGCCTAAGATCAGCAAAGCAGCAGCGGCAAAGGAGAAAGGAGAGAGCTTGTGGGGCACGATTGCGAGTGCCGCTTTCTCCAACCCGACTTCCGCTACGGGAGAGTGTGATTGGCTGACCTTGCATCGGCGAATGGGGCATGTGGCATTGCCCATTTTGCAGCAGATTGTTAAGCAAGAGATGGTCAGTGGGATACGTGTTAAGGGGGAGCCCAATGAGGTGCTTGGCTGTCCAACATGCATGCAAGCCAAGTTCACGCGCTACCCGTTCCATAGCTCGGAGACAACGGCGAAGGCACCACTTGATGAGGTGGTGATGGATGTGGTGGGCCCCTTGAAGCTTGGAGCTGCTGGAGCAGAGTACTTCCTCACCATTGTGGACGTCTACACTCGCATGACCTGGGTGTATGTGTTGCCGAAGAAGAGTGACGTAGCTGAAACGGTGAAGACCGATTGGTTGCCGATGGTGGAGCGGCAACAAGACCGACTTGTGAAGGCGATTCGCACTGACCGTGGGGGAGAGTTCCTGAGCAAGGACTTCTCAATTTGGCTGAAGAAGCAGGGCATAAGACACTCTCTTACCATGCCCTACTCTCCTGCAATGTACGGCATCGCCGAGGGTGCAAATCGGACACTCACGGAGACGGCTCGGGGACTTCTCATTGAAGCTGGTCTTCCCAATTACTTTTGGCCGGATGCGGTGCGGCATGCTAGTGTGGCCAAGAACAGAGCCTTGACTCATGTGGGAGAAGACAAATGGGTGCCCTATGTGGAGTGGATTGGAAGGAAGCCGAAGGTGGATATGCTTCGGGTGTTCGGGTGCATGTGCATGGCACTTGTGCCTAAGAAACTTCGGCACAACAAGCTTGATGCCAAGGCAACATGGGCCGTGCACCTGGGAATGGCTCAAAACAGCAAGGGATGGCTTCTTTGGGACCCATTTACCAAGAAGTTCTTGGTGAGCAGAGATTGCAAGTTCATGGAGAACTTACTGTACAAGGAGTGGAAGGCGGAGAACCAAGCGAAGATTGGTGTGCGGCTTGGAGAGGTGAAGAGTACCGGCTTAGAGCATGTGGAGCTGCCCTTGGAGCTGAGTAGCAGCAGCACTATCACAAGGCAATCTCCTCAAATGAATGGGGAAGTAGAGGAGTAGGAGGTGCAGCAAGGTTATGAGCTTGCAGCGTCACTTCCGCCTCGTGCTACAAGTTCTCGCGGGAACCGACCAGATTTGCACGAACGCCATGAGAGCATCCAAGTCCCTGCAGCACAAGAGGAAGGAACGGGGCGAAGGAAAACTCAGCCCCCCAAAAGGTTGAGCTATGAACGGCTTGGAGGACCAGCCAACTCAACCTTGACTGGTTCGGCTCTCATGCTAGGCGATGATGCAGAAGATGAAAGCGAGGAGTGCGCTTTTGCCTTCTTCTCTCTGGTGGAGATGCCGGGGGAGCCTACAAATCCCAAGGAGGCTTGGGAGGGCCCCAATGAGGAGTGGAAGAAGGCCTCAGATGAAGAAATGGGGAGCATCATAGAGAACGACACATTTGACTTGGTGAATCTTCCTCCGGGGCGGAAAGCGATCTCTTCCAAGTGGATCTTCAACCGCAAGACCAACGCCGACGGCAACATCGAGCGCTACAAGACCAGACTTGTAGCCACGGGATACCAACAGCAGGAGAAGAAGGACTACAATGAAGTATATGCCCCTGTGGTGAAGGGTACAACCCTTCGAACTCTCTTCGCCACGGCGGCCATCAAAGGATGGGTGGTGAAGCAAATGGATTTAGTAACGGCCTTCCTCAACGGAGTTTTGGAGGAAGAGACTTACATGGAGCAGCCAGAGGGGTACAATGATAGGAGTGGCAGAGTGTGGAAGATGAAGAAAGCACTCTATGGCCTCAAGCAAGCCCCTAGGCAATGGTACATCAAGCTGCGGGAAGTCTTGGAGGCGATCGGCTTCACTCCCTCAACGGCCGATCAATCCTTGTTCATGCTTGGCGAGGGGGAGCAGAGGAGCTTCATGGTGGTTTATGTTGGTGACATCCTCATATTCTCACCCTCCTCTGACCTTCGGAAGGAGGTGATGCTGAAGCTTCAAGACAAGTTCAAGTGCAAGACCCTTGGTGACGTCAACTACTACTTTGGGCTTCACATTGAGCGAGATGTGGAGAAGCGGTGGATGCGAGTGCATCAAAAGAAGTACTTGAAGGAATTGGCTGCAAACTTTGGGAAGAGTGAAGTTCATGTGGCTACTCCTCTTTCCTCAGGGTTCAAGTGTGTGAAAGGACCAGTGGAGGAAAGTGTTGGTGAGGAGGAGAGGCACCATTTTCACTCCTTGGTGGGCAGCCTCATGTATGCGGCCGTTCACACAAGGCCGGATGCAGCCTTTGCTACCGGGCAGCTGGCTAGGGTTGTCCAATGCCCTTATGAAGAACAGGTAGCAGCTGGAGAGAGGGTGGCCAAGTACCTTAGCCAAACAGCAACTGTTGGACTGCAATACTCCGCGGCGGCACAAAGGCGTCAAAAGGGTGCGGATGGAGTCGAACCCGGAAGGCTCTTTCTCACCGCCTTCTCTGATGCATCTTGGGCATCAGAACCAGAGGACATGACAAGTGTGGGAGGCTTCATCTGCTGTGTTTTTGGAGGACCAACAGCTTGGGAGAGCAAGAAACAAGTAGACCAAGCAGTGAGCTCGGTGGAGTCCGAGTACATGGCACTCTTCCGTGCCATAAGAGAGGTTGTGTGGCAGCGTCGTTTGCTAGCTAAATTGGGAGAGGAGCAGCAAGGACCTACCCCACTCTATTGTGATAGCCAGTGTGCTATTGCATTGGCTAAAAACCTTGTTCTTCATGGCCTTACCAAGCATATGAAGGTGAAGTGGCATTGGGTGAGGAGCATGGTAACTGCGGGTAAAGTGGAGTTGCACTACGTGAAGACGACGGCGCAGCCAGCTGATATGATGACCAAGAGGCTGGTTGAGCAGCAGCATTGGAAGTGTTGCAAGCTTGCTGGGATGGCTCTGAACTAAGGGGAGCAGATTCTAAGGCCAACAATCCGAGGGGGAGTTTGTTGGTGCAACCCTATGGCTTGCACTCGGCTTGTCGTCCTTGTTTGTGTGTGTGCATGCATGGCGTGGAATGACTTGTGAGTCTATGTCATTGCTATCTAGTGCTTGTGTGTGTGTTTGAATGGTGTATCACAATGTGGTTTGTGTCGGTCAAGACATTTGCGAGTTTTCACAACTCGCATGTCAAGTCGTCGTTTGTGTGTCGCATGTGCTTTCTCTATTTTGTCGAGTGTGAAGTGTCCATCTCATCGCAGGTGTGTGCAGCAAGCCCTCATCATCTCAAGAAGAATTGATCTTGCTGAACCAAGACCAAGAGCTCAAGATTTCAAGCCCAAGGGACGTGGACAAAAATTAAAATAGTGAAAATAGTAACGCTACTTCGTGTAGTGTTGCATTTCACCTAGTGTAGCCCCTTGTTGGGTTTGTTTCGAGTCTCCTCATGGTTGGGGACTCTGTGGTGGTGTACCACCAACTTGGACCTCGGATCTTGGGGTATGTAGAGGCTGGGAACCATCCTTACCTCGAACTCTTCTTGCTAAGTTTGTACTCCTAAGACTATAGTGGCTACTATACCTCCTGCTTGTCAAACCGTCATAGCGTCGTAAAATCTTCATGGAAGTTTATGACTCAACTTGCTGCTGATAGGCGACGGCAACGCACTGCAGATCCAATTTACAGGTCACCATTTGAGGCAGAGGTCAGATCGGCATCAATATTTGAAGCTGTCTAACGGAATTCTGACTGTGCACAATTTCTCTCATTTTATGCACATCTGAGCCTATTGTGATTATAACACATAGTTGCTATGAAAGAACCATCATTTGAGGGAAAGAAGCAAAGATTCTCTATAGTAAAAGCAAGGAGCAAAGGAAGGTTTTAAGGGGAAGCCTCTCCTATTGGTTATTATGTTGGCCAATAGGAGAGGTTGCTTGGAGGGGAAGCAGCCCCGAGGTGCGGTTGTTGCTGATTGGTTAGGTTTTGGGGCTATGTGGCTGGAATAGTGCCAACCATATGACCAAGCAGATCCAATCGTCACCAACCCCAACTTGTGGTTGGTGAACCCAACCAACACCCCCCCAGAAGGTTAAATAACTTCACCCCTATTCTAGCCTATATATGTTGTTATAGTTATATATTTTACAACATCCTGCCTTACGTAACGTGGTTGTGCTTGCTGTGCTTGCCATGGCAGGCGGGGTGGGAGGAGGGATGATCCACGGCACGACCAGTGAGGCGGTGCTCGTGGCACTTGTGGCCGCCAGGAGGCAAGCGCTGGACCAGGAATGGAGGCTGGGGAAAGAACGTAGACAGGGGGGGATGGACTGGGGCTCCTGAGAAAAGGCGGGCAGCAGAGGAAAGGCTTATAGCTTACCTTAACGAGGCAGAGAGCAGGCTTGTATCAAGTATAGGGGAGACACGGAATGGCCGGCAGGGTTGCCATGGGAGCGTGGGCAGGGGAATGGAAGAGCAGGCGATGGTTGACAAGGGATGCCAACAGGGCCTTCTGTGGTTCAGGCCAAAGCTTCTGCCGCCAGCTGTGCTGCAGGTGCTGCAGCTGGTGCTGGTGCCGATGGTGCGGGTGAGGAGGGCGAGTGCAGCAGCTGTGGCATGGCAGGGCTGTGGGTGAGCCGCGAGGACGTGGCGCGGCAGCAGCGCTGGTGGTGTACTTCTCGGACCAAACCCACATGCTGCCCACCACGGCCGCCTCCACGTATGCCGTCACGCTTGAGGTGCTGCTGGCAGCCATACACAGGGATGAGGCGGCTGGCTTCCTACCCTTTTTCCTTAGTCTCTCTGTAAGGACTCCCGCGCTTCTCGCCTATACACATCTTCTTGCTGCTGACCTCCCGTCTCTCCCCTGCATGCCCTCGCTCTCTCTCATGATAAGCAGCCCTTCATGCGCCATGCCCTACCTCATGCGCCACGCCCTACCTCATGCGCCACGCCCTACCTCATGCTCCACGCCCTACCTCATGCTCCACACCCTACCTCAGGCGCCACGCCCTACCTCACGCGCCACGCCCTACCTCACGCGCCACGCCCTACCTCACGCGCCACGCCCTACCTCACGCGCCACGCCCTACCTCACGCGCCACGCCCTACCTCACGCGCCACGCCCTACCTCACGCGCCATGCCCTACCTCACGCGCCACGCCCTACCTCACGCGCCACGCCCTACCTCACGTGCCACGCCCTACCTCACGCGCCACGCCCTACCTCACGCGCCACGCCCTACCTCACGCGCCACGCCCTACCTCACGCGCCACGCCCTACCTCACGCGCCACGCCCTACCTCACGCGCCACGCCCTACCTCACGCGCCACGCCCTACCTCACGCGCCACGCCCTACCTCACGCGCCACGCCCTACCTCACGCGCCATGCCCTTCCTCACGCGACAGGCCCTACCTTACGCGCCACGCCCTACCTCACGCGCCACGCCCTACCTCACGCGCCATGCCCTTCCTCATGCGACACGCCCTACCTCATGCGCCACGCCCTACCTCATGCGCCATGCCCTACCTCATGCGCCACGCCCTACCTCATGCGCCATGCCCTATCTCATACGCCATGCCCTACCTCATACGCCACGCCCTACCTCATGCGCCATGCCCCACCTGGATCCAGAAGCAGTAGCAGTCGAAGCTGGTGAGCAGCCACTTGTGCGCGTTGGTTGCTAGTGAGTCCACCAGATGCACGCTCTCCAGATAGTGCCGCATATAAGGGCACATTCACGCCATGCCCGCATATGCCGCGTCCACATGTACCCACATGGCGTGCGCCTGCAGGGCCAGGGGTTGGAAAGAACAACTGGGGCAACTTTCTGAGGTGCCTATCGATGCGCCTACCCACATGCCATGCGCCTGTTTTGGGTGCTGGGAGGGAGAACTGGGAGCGCACTTTGAGCCACCTATTAATGCACTCACCCTCCATGTGCCTGTGGATGGCATGCCGGGGATGACACGTAAGGGGTGGCACGTCCCAAGCGACTGCAGTTGGGAACGTGCAACAAGGGGAGTGACATGGCCCAAACTTAGTGATGCCACCCTCTTTGTGCTCGCTGCATGCACCACCATGTATTGTGTCTCACCATACCCCATGTCTCACCATGCCCCGTGCCTCACCATGCGCCATGCCCCTGTGCATGCCTTCCCCCACCAGGACAGCAAGCCTCTGGTGGAGGCACTCTCAATGCTGCCGGAGTATCTGCAGAGCAAGGTGGGCTGTAGGTGCAGTTTGCGGTAAAGAAGCAACATGAGTGTGCATTGTGCAATCACACATCTATCTCAAGCGCTCTCTCACATCTCTCTGCCTCTTTTTTCACTACCTTGCTCTCTCCCTCTGTCTGTCCGCCGCCCACTCACACGCACGCACACTTTCTTCCCTCTCTCCCCCACCGTAGCCATTGATTTATCCCTCAGAGCCAACTATCACCTCCCTGCATGTATCTCGGCTTCCAGCGGCCATGCCTCATACTATGCTACCATTTCTTGCACCAATCTTCAGGAGTCCCTGTACCCCCCTAATTACACTATCAAATGCACTTTCAAATACGTTTTCAAATACACTCTCAAATACACTCTCAAATACACTCTCAAATACATTCTAAAATACACTCTCAAATACACTCTCAAATACACTCTCAAATACCCTCTCACATACCCTCTCACACTCCCTCTCACACACCCTCACATAGCCTCGCACATGCTACCCCCTGCTGCCTCCCTCACCCTCCCCCTGCTCTTCCCCCGCATGCCCCAGCTGATGGCCCCGCGCCCCTTTGCCCTCGTGTGCTTCTGCCTCAAGCCACCCGCAGCAATCACATATGGTAGGGTGGAGAGTGGCGGGACAGGCGAGGGGGTGGTGGAAGATGGCGCGGTGGATGGGGGGAGGGAGCTGAACGCAACGCTGCTGGAGGCAATCAACAGCAGCGGCAAGGCCTACCTCACGCACACCGTGAGTGCTGCAGCATGCTGCTACATGCCTTCCTTTTATATTCTTCTACACCTGTGATTTGCACACCTTCACCTCACCTCCGTCCTTAATCCTAACACTTGGGAGTCCAAGGAGGCCTTATGTGTTTTGTCAGCCCATGCAGACAAGCATTCTTGGCGAGCTTCACAGCAGACTCATTGTCACAGAACACAACTGTCGGCTCCTCCTGACCAACTCCCAACTCCTCCAACAAGCGCCTCAGCCACACCACTTCCTTGGCCCCATGGTGTAAGGCCATGTACTCAGTCTCACATGAGGACAATCCCACCTCATTCTGCTTCTTGCTGCGCCAGCTCACAGCACCACCTCCTAGCAAGCACACATATCCCCCAATGCTGGTGCCATCCGCTTTTACTGAGTTGAAGCTAGCGTCAGTACCTTAGGCTGAGGAATTGCAGCCCAATAGCACAATGCAATCTCATCTTCCTCAATCTGCTCAACCACACTCCCAGCCTGCACCACATTCGGCTTGCCTCTTCCCCCATAGGTCAGCCTCACTGGAGGGCGCACATCCCTCCTAGGACGCTCAGGCGGGTGTGGAACTCGAGGTGGAGACTCATGCTGCTGCTGCTGCTGCTGCTGCTGCTCTACTTCAGCTGCTCCCCCTTCTTCAGTCACCCCAGACATCTCCTCCTCAGACACTGCAACCTCCACCTGCCTTGAAGGCTGCTGCAACTCATCTGCCTCCACAATGAGTGGTGTAGATGGAAGCTTCTGTTGCTGCTGCTTCCATTCCTTGTAGTACAGGGACTCAAGAAACTTCACATCCCTTGACACTGTCAGCTTCTGGGTGGTCAAGTCCCATAGCAGCCACCCCTTGTGATCCTTTGCAATCCCCAAGTGCACACCCCATCTTCCAGAAGCCTCCAACTTCCCCCTTTTCTCCTTAGGCACATGAAACACCACCATGCACCCAAATGCCCTCAGCATATTCACAGCTGGAGCACTCCCATACCACTTGACATATGGGATCCACTCCTTATCTCCAACTGTAGCCAGCACCCTGTTCTTCACAAGGGCGACCTGCCTCAGTGCAGACACCCAAAACGGATCAGGCAGCCCTGCACGCCCAAGGAGAGTGCGTGCCCCCTCCTGCAGGGTCCTGTTGAACCTCTCAGCTACGCCATTCTGCTGCGGATTGTAGGGCACTGTCAGTTGATGCTGGATCCCCTTCCTCTTCAACTCCCCCTCAAAATCAGCTCCAATGAACTCCCCACCATTGTCACTGCGGATCACCTTCACCTTGTGTCCGCATTCCCTCTGAGCTCTAGGCATCCACTCCTTAAGGACAGCCGCTGCCACCTCCCCCTTGCTGTTCAAAGGGTAAACCCACACTGCCCGAGTGTGGTCATCCACAATTGTCAAGAAATAGCGGCTGCCTGAGAGGGAAGGGGCTCTGGTGGGCCCCACCACATCCATGTGCACAAGTGCAAGTGGGGTCTTGGCTGGTCCTGTTGCACTGTTGAAGGGGAACTTGGAGAACTTGGTCTCCAAGCATGTAGGGCAGCTCCCAATCTCCTTCACTTCCCCTTTCACCTCCAAGCCCTTCAGGCTCCCATTCTTCACCAACTTCTGCAGCATAGGGAAGTTCACATGACACAACCTCTCATGCCATGTCTCCCAATCGGCCTCTCCACTCCTTGATGAAGCCTTAGCCCATGCCGCACTCGCATCCACACCAGCAAGCACCTCACCATGTGTCTGCTGCTTCTGCACTTTCTTGACTGCTTCCAGGACCCCATCAGTTGGTGCAGTTGCATCTCCTCCTGCTGTTGCCTTTGCCGCTGCTGCCGTTGCTGCTGTTGGAGTCTTCCCATTCCAAGGGATGATGGGCAGCTGCCACAGGTCCTTGATGCAGCTGGTCTCCTCTTCCAGACTCCACAGCACCTTCTTCCCAAGCTTAGCACGGCAGCTGGTTGGTCCAAAGGTCACTTCGGCCTTACTCTTCTGCAGTCGCCGCACAGAGAGAAGGTTAGCAGACAAGCCTTTAACCAGCAGAACATTCCCAAGCCCCACAAGCTCCCCATTAGCTCCCTTAACCTTGGCATTCCCAACACCAATCACGGGGAGCAAAGCACCTGACGCTGCTGCCACATACTTGATCTTCCCAGGGGGTTTTACCTCATCAAGCAAATCTGCCCGTGGAGTCATGTGACTGGTGCAACCCGAATCAATCACCCAGTGCGTGAGAGGGTGCATCACAACCTTTCCCACAGATCCCACATCACCCTCATGCCCATGCACATCCTCAACCATGAGATACATCCCAGGATAGGCGTTACCTTGTGCACCTTCACCTTGTGCACCTGCGCCTTGCACAGCGCCACCTTGTGCGCGTTCACCACTTGGCGGCTTCATGCCTGGAGGTGCCCATCCCTCCGGCCTGCTGAAGCACTTGAACCAAGGATGCCCGACCTTCTTGCAGTACCAGCAGGTGCCCTCCATTCTGGTACTCCCCCTGCCACTGGAGCTCCCATGCCCCTCATTATAGTCACCTCGGCCTCTACCTCTGCCAAAGCTTCTCCCACGGCCTCGGCCTCTCCAACCCCCTCTTCCTCTGCCGCGCCCTGCAGCTCCATACCCCTCAGCAGTCTTAGTGGCAGCACCGCCTCCCACATGGCGTCTGCGGAAGTCCTCCTGCAGAATCTGGTGCCTTAGCCACTCAGGTGTCCATTGATCTTGCTGAGAGTTGAGGGTGGGGATGAGGTTGTCCCAAGAGTTGTCCAACACCGAGATGATCTTGGTGCACTGCTGCAGCTGAGATACACTGCTGCCCGCTGCTGCCATCCTTGCATAGGTGTCCTTGATCTTGTCAAGGACCGGCTTCACATCGTCCCCTGGTCGCATGGAGATGGCAGCAAGTTCCTTCTCGAGCACGATCACCATTGGGAGAGTGTTGGGCTGAATCACATCACGTAGTAGTTTCCACGCCCTTGGACCCGAATCATCCGCTTCCACAAGATCCTTGATGTGCTCGAACATCTCCTTGTTGACCGATTGAAGGATGAGGTCGAAAAGCACCGCGCTTTTCTCAATCCACCGTTCACGTGCTTCGCCTTCTTCCGGCATCTTCTCTTCCCCAACAGCAATCTTCAGTAGCTTGTAGCGTTTGAAGGCACTCCTCATCCGTCCGCTCCATTCCTCATAGTTGGAGCCATCCAAAGCTTCAACTTTTGATGGCGGCGGCTCACTTGTCTTCTCAGCTACAGCTCCTTTTCCATTAGCATCTCCTCCTCTCTCATTCATCTTCTCCTTGAGAAATGACGAATTTCAGCTCCCCTTTGCTGTCCACACTCAGCTCCCTCGATATTTTCACAAGTATCGGCGTCCACGAAATTTCGGCAGAGTTTCCCCTTAGCGGAAGACACATCCAACCTTTAGAACACCACTTAGGCACACCCACAGGCCATGGTGGGTCTAGAAGGGTCTTCACACTTCTGTAGACTCCTCTCAATGTCCTTAATCCAGCTCTGATACCACTTGTTAGGATTAAGGACGGAGTCTAGGTGAACTTAGGAGCTAGAATTACTCAAAATATAAATCCGAAATTCTGGACAGAAAAGTCGTCTTCACAAGAAACAACGTCGACAGAAAACTAGCCGTTGGAATGTCGCGGAACTTGGATATGTTGTAGCTCTTAATCTCAGCTACCGTTCCCAATTTGAATCATGTTGATTGATGAAGTATTCGCGACGCTATGGCTTTCGACGCATTAGGGGGTAAGCTGTAGGAGGAGAACTTAACTCAATCTCAAAAGTTCAATCAAAGTTCAAGAATCTCACAAGGAATTAGAAGGAGCAAGAGAAAGGTTGGGATAGGAAGAGAGGGATGAGAGGGAAGGTCCCAAGAGAGTCCCCAACCAAGGAAACCCCATAAGCACAAAGATTCCCTCCCTATAGGAACCTCAACTTTGACCTTTGTCCCTTCCCAACCAATCCATCCAAGTTGGCCACCCTTGCCAACCTAGCTTGGTTGTTCCCAACCTATTTGCAGCTGTTACAGTAGAGTGACAAGTTTCCCCAACCCCAAAGGTCCCAACTCCATATAAAGTCACCCCACAACTTCACTTTGTAACCGCCGCAATTGTAACGCAAGCTCATGAACTTTGAATCTTCATAGCTTTCGCGTTCTTGCTCCGATTGAAGCGATTCTTGTTGCGTCGGAAAGATCTTCTCAAGATCTATCGTCACAAATACCTGCTCAGACAGAATAAAACAAAACACATTCCCAAACTCCAGAACACACACCACACAAATGCTTGCACATTCAAACCACACATGCAAGTTGAAAACATGGGATGGGAGGCAGACAGAATGTGATAGCATATGATGACATCACACAACACCAAGCAGGTGCAATCTGGGAAGTACACCCTGCGCATGGCCATAGGGGCGGTGAAGAGAGGATGAGGTACATGCAGGCTGCATGGGAGCTTATCCAAATGGAAGCTTCCAGGCTGCTGCAGGAAGTCACCTCTCACTCGAAAGAAAATGCAGTGAATGCTTTTGACGATGAGTGAATCACACTGGTGAACTAGCAAACCATCTTGTATCTTAGTTGCCCATAGCAGCACCTCCAGGTTTCACTTACAGCGGGTCTTTTGTTCTGGCTATTCACTGTATAGTAGATTGTATTGAAATCCATCGTACGGTAGTTGGAATAAGCCAGCAATCAATTTGAGTGGAACTACCCACTACTCGCCAAACGCTATCAGGCAGGAAAATGCCGTTCCCCTTGAATGCCAGCGTGTGTCAAGTGCAGCACGCCCTTAAAACCCCACGGCAAAATAGCAGAGGGGGGGCCCCTTGATCTTAGCCTCTCCTGACAAAACGAAGTCCCTTTTTGGACGACGAGACGTCTGGTCGCAAGTGCGCACTAACTTCTCGCCGAACGAAATGAAAATACCAAAACTTCCCTCCCATTGGCTGGATCAAAACATGAGTGGTCTGGCTCAAGAATGTGCGCACGAAACAAAATTAAGACTTTCCCGCGTCGACAGACCGTCACAAAAGGTCTCGCACGATTGTGCGACTATGGCGGCGAGAGGGTGTAAGGGTAAATTCCGCAGCGAGTGTTAGACCCGAGGGTTTAGCGGGAAAATTTGAGGCTGCAAAAAAATTGCCACGGGTCTTGCGAAAAACTGACGGCTCCAGCAGGCCCCCAAATTGGTTTTGGGCATGTCTGATTCGTCAGAGTCCCCTGCCTTCCCTTGGTATGGGTGTCACAGTCACCTCCTGGAAAAAGTCTGAAAAATCAAAGTAGCCATGGATTTTTGTTTGACCAATCAGAGTCAAAGCCAAACTTTTGTATGAGCCTTTCGTTGCTTCTTCATAGAGACTGCACTACATGCACAGAATCAATCGATATCCCGCATATCCTACTGAGGTGCTGCCAGCATATCATCATCTACTTTCTCCTTTCCCTTCCTGCTGCTACTGGCCTCAGGCAAGGCGTTGCAAAGGGGCTTCCTCTTCTTAAAAGCCTGCCAGATGGAGACCACCTCTTCCCAGTTGGGGTCATACTCTAGCTGCGACATGCACATCAACTCTCCTAGCCTAGTATCCTTCAGAGCTCCCCGCAGCCAACTCTTGATGACGTTCTGGCGGTAGAACCCGCGCTCACACTCGACAGTGCTCAACGGAAAGACAGCCACCCACAGGTTGACCAGGTTGGGAAAGCTGTCCCTCCAGTCCTACATCTTGAGCATGGCACTCAGCCCCACGTGGAATGACTTGTCCGCCTTGGGAAGCGCAACAAGGACGGGGACGAAGTTGCGGAGCTCGCTCTAGGCTTTGCGCTTGTCTATGCCTACTCAAACAAGGGCACACAAGGAGAGGGAGAAGGGTTGGGCTATCGAAAATAGTATACAACTAGTAAAAGATAGGTCTCTTGTTTAACAGATACATTGCCGAAAGGATACTGGATGGAGTAGAAAGTGATTCACCTGGCAGAATCTCGTCCCTGTCTTCAGTGCAGTACATGACCACGAGCGAGTTGAACCACTAAAGGCACTGCGTCCTCCGTGCCTGTCGGTCCCAGTTGGGCGGCCATGTGTTGACTCTGAACAGGCGTGTTCCCGAGGTTGCGGACCAGCCCCTCCGCTAGATCCATGCATGCCACGACACTCCCATTGTGGTCGCTGGGCCCTGAGTAGTCCTCCAGTGGCTCTTTGTGCAGCTTAAAGGTGAACCGTAAAGGTCGGCCATCAGAGTCGATCTGCTCCACTATCACTAGCTTGGACTTGCCGGGCCCGTGCTTGGCGAGGAACTGCGTCAGTCAATCGTTGGGCCCACTAGTGAAGTCGTCTCCGCACTCTACGTAGCGGCTCTCCACAAGTGGGGTCATGTGGATAATCTGCACGTGCACCATCATGTAGTCCAGCTGTATGCGCTTGGGATCATACTCCTGCAGCTGTTATAATCACAATAGGCTCAGATGTGCATATAATGAGAGATAGAGAGCACAGTCGGATTTCCGTCAGACGGCTTCAAATATTGATAAAGATCTCCTCGCTGACTCAAACGGTGATCTGTAAATTGGATCTGGAGCGCGTTGTTAACGTCTATCAGCAGCAAGTTGAATCATGAAATTCCATGAAGATTTGACGACGCTATGGCGGTTTTACTGGCAGGAGCCACTATAGTCTTAGAATACAAAAACTTACGAAGAAGAATTCGAGAGGGAGATGGTTCCCAGCCTCTACATACCCCAAGAGCCGAGGTCCAGGTTGGTGGTACACCACCACAGAGTCCTCAACCACGAAGAGTCTCGAAACCAACCCTCCAAGGGGCTACACCAAGTGAAATGTAACACTACACGAAGTAGCGTTACTATTTTCACTATTTAATATTTATCCGCGTCCCTTGGGCCTGAAATCTTGAGCTCTTGGTCTTGGATCTGCAAGATCTATTCTTGTTGAGTTGATGGGGGCTTGCTGCACACACCTGCGACGCGATGGACACTTCACACTCGACAAAATAGAAAAAACACATGCGATACACAAACAACGACTTGACATGCGAGTTGTGAAAACTCGCCAATGTCTTGACCGACACAAACCACATAGTGATACACCATTCAAATACACACACAAGCACTGGATAGCAATGACATAGACTCACAATTCATTCTATGCCATGCATGCACACACACAAACAAGGACGACAAGCCGAGTGCAAACCATAGGGTTACACCAATAGCAGCATGACCACGATGGCGGATAGGACCTCGACCAGGAGGATGACCACATCCCTGCATGACACGTGTGTCATGCGTGTCATGCTTATTATGCTTGCCATGCCTATCATGCTTGCCATGCCTACCATGCCTGTCATGCATTTCATGCTTGCCATGCATATCATCTCAGCCATGCCTATCATGCCTGCCATGCCAGCCATGCCAGTCATGCCTACCATGCCTGTCATCTCTGTCATGCGTGCCATGCCTGTCATGCCCTGTCATGCCTGTCACTCGTGTCATGCCTGCCATGCTTGCCATGCCTGTCATGCTTGCCATGCCTGTCATGCCAGCCATGCCTGTCATGCCTGTCATGCCTGCCATGCCTGCCATGACTGCCATGCCAATCATGCCTGCCATGTGTACCATGCCTGCCATGCTTGTCATGCCTGCCATGCCTACCATGCATGCCATGCCTGTCACGCCCATCATGCCTGTGATGCTTGCCTGGCCTGTCAAGCCTTTCATGCATGTCATGCGTGTCATGCGTGTCATGCCTATCATGCCTGCCATGCCTGTCATGCCAATCATGCCTGCCAAGCCTGTCATGCCTGCCATGCCAGTCATGCCTGCCATATCAGTCATGCATGCCATGCTTGCCATGTCCGGCATGCCTGTCATAGGTATCATGCATGTCATGCCTATCATGCATGTCATGCCTATCATGCTTGTCATGCGTATCATACCTGTCATGCCTGCCATGCATGCCATCCCCGTCATGCCTGCCATGCTTGTCATGCCTGCATTCCTGCCATGCCCATCATGCCTATCATGTCTGCCATGCCTGTCATGCCTGTCATGCTTGCCATGGCTACCATGCCTCTCATGCCAGTCATACATGACATGTCTGCCATGCCACTCATGCCTCCCATGCCTCTCATTCTTGCCATGCCTGCAATGCCTGTCATGCCTGTCATGCCTACCATGCGTGCCATGCCTGTCATGCCTCTCCTGCCTGTCGTGCTTACCATGCCTATCATGCCCGTCATGGCTGTCATGCCTGCCATGCCTGTCATTCTTGTCAGTCCTGCCATGCCTTCAATGCTTGTCATGCCTACCATGCATATCATGCCTGTCATGTCTGCTCTGCCAGTCATGCCTGCCACGCCTGCCATGCCTGCCACGCTTGTCATGCATGCCATGCCTGTCATGCCTGTCATGCATGCCATGCCTGTCATGCCTACCATGCCGTTCATGCTTGCCATGTTTGTCATGCCTTACATGCCTACCATGAGAGTCATGCACGCCATGCTTGTCATGCAATTTATGCCTGCCATGCCAGCCATTCCTATCATGCCTTTCATGCATGTCATGCCTTTCATGCATGTCATGCTTGTCATGCATGTCATGCCAGTCATGGCTGTCATGCCTCTCATGCATGCCATGCCTGTCAGGCCAGCCATTCCTGCGATGCCAGTCATGCCCTCCATGCAAGTCATGCCTGCCATGTAGGTCATGCATGCTATGCCTGCCATGCCTACCATGCGAGTCATGCCTGCCATGCTTGCCTTGTATGTCATGCGTGTCATGCGTGTCATGCATGTCAAGCCTATCATGCCTGTCATGCGTGTCATGCCTGTCATGCCTGCCATGCTTGCCATGCCTGCCATACTTGTCATGCTTGCCATGCATGCCATGCCCGTCATGCCACCATGCCTGCCATGCCCGTCATGCCTGCCATGCCCGTCATGCCTGCCATGCCTGCCATGCCTGTCATGCTTGCCATGCATGCCATGCCGGTCATGGTAGTCATGCCTGCGATGCCTGCCATGACAGTCATGCCAGTCATGCCTGCCATGCTTGCCATGCCAGTCGTGCCTCCCATGCTAGTCATGCCTCCCATGCTAGTCATACCTGCCATGCGTACTTTGCCAGTCATGCCTCCCATTCCTGCCATGCCTGTCATGCCTGTCATGCCTGCCATGCGTGCCATGCTTGTCATGCCTCTCCTGCCTGCCGTGCCTACCATGCCTATTATGGTCGTCAAGCCAGTCATGACTGCCATGCCTATCATTCCTATCAGGCCTGTCATGCCTACCATGCCGTTCATGCTTCCCATGCTTTTCATCCCTTACATGCCTGCCATGAGATTCATGCCCGCAATCCCTGTCATGCCATTCATGCCTACCATGCCTGCCATGCTTGTCATGCCCTTCATGCATGTCATCCCTATCATACATGTCATGCCTGTAATGCATGTCATGCCTCTCATGCATGCCATGCCTGTCATGCTAGTCATGCCTGCCATGCCTATCATGTCCGCCATGCAAGTCATGCCTGCCAAATCAGTCATGCATGTCATGCCTGCCATGCCTACCATGCGAGTCATGCCTGCCATGCTTGCCATGTCTGTCATGTCAGCCATGCATGTCATGCATGTGAAGCCTATGATGCCTGCCATGCATGTCGTACCTGTCATGCCTGCCATCCTTGCCATGCCTGCCATACCTGTCATGCCTGCCATGCCCGTCATGCCTATTATGCTTGCCAAGCCATACATGTCTTCCATAAGAATCATGCATGTCATGCCTGCCATGCCTTTCATGCCTGCCATGCCTGCCATGCTTGCCATGCTTGCCATACCTGCCATGCCTGCCATGCATGTCATGCTTGCCATGCTCTCCATGCCCGTCATACATGTCATGCCTGCCATGCCTTCCATGCCTGTCATGCCTGTTATGCCTGCCATGCCTGCCATGCTTGCCATGCCTGCCATGCCAGTCATGCTAGTCATGCCTGCCATGTCTGTCATGCCATTCATGCCTACCATGCCTTTCATGCCTGCCATGCTAGTCATGCCTGCCATGTGTGCCATGCCTGTCATGCCTTTCATGCGTGTCATGATTGCCATGCCTATCATGGATGCCATGCCTACCATCCGTCTCATGCCTCTCATGCCTGCCGTGCGTGCCATGCCTGTCATGCCCGTCATGTCTCCCATGCTTGCCAATCTTGTCATTCCTGTCATGCCTGCCATACCTTCCATGCCTGTCATGCCTACCATGCGTCTCATGCCTGGCATGCCCGCCATGTCAGTCATGCCTGCCACGCCAGCCATGCCTGTCATGGCTGTAATGCATGCCATGCTTGTCATGGCTGTCATGCATGCCATGCCTGTAATGCATGCCATGCCAATCATGCTTGCCATGCCTGTCATGCCTGCCATGCCTTTCATGCCTACCATGAGAGTCATGCTAGCCATGCTTGCCATGCCTGTCATGCCTGCCATGCCTTTCATGCGTGTCATGCCTGTCATTCCTGCCATGCTTGCCAAGCATGCCATGCCTGTCATACCTTCCATGCCAGTCGACAGAATACGTTGTCCTCCCATTCTCTCAGCAGCTAGCCCTCACTGATTCAGCTGAGATAATCGTGGCTCTGCACGGCGCAGGGCTCACCAACCCCACCTGTTTCGCCCACACGGACGGGATCGTCCTCGAGATCTCCCCCTTTGGAGTGTTCTACGACCTTTATTACTACACCGCTATACACGCGGGGATAAACTATATGCAGTACCAGTGCACTACAGGGCCTCCGCCAGCGCCTGCTAACGATTCGCTCTGTGCGGGGATGAGTCCGTATGCCTGTCATGACTATCATGCTTGCCATGCCGGCCATGCGTGTCATGCCTACAATGCATGTCATGGCTGTCATGCCTGCCATGCTTGCCATGTGAGTCATCCCTACCATGCCTACCAT
The DNA here is from genome assembly GCA_027943415.1 of Closterium sp. NIES-67. Taxonomy (NCBI): domain Eukaryota; kingdom Viridiplantae; phylum Streptophyta; class Zygnematophyceae; order Desmidiales; family Closteriaceae; genus Closterium; species Closterium sp. NIES-67. The sequence goes on along the minus strand of BQMB01000440.1, from coordinate 47,292 downwards.
GTTTGTCATGCCTCTCATGCCTGTCATGCCTCTCATGCTAGTCATGCCTACCATGCCTACCAATGCATGTCATGCCTACCATGGCTGTCATGCCTGTCATGCCTGTCATGCCTGTCATCTCTGCCATGCCTGTCATGCCTGTCATGCCTGTCATGCCTGTCATTCCTTGCCTGTCATGCCTACCATGCGTGTCATGCCTATCATGCCCGTTATGCTAGTCATGCCAACCTTGCCTGCCATGCTAGTCATGCCTGCCACGGCTGCCATGCCTGTCATGCTTGTCATGCCTGTCATGCGTTCCATGCCTGTCATGCTTGTCATGCCTGTCATGCTTGTCATGCCTGTCATGCGTGCCATGCTTGTCATGCCTGCCATGCCTACCATGCCTATCATGCCTTTCATGCCTGCCATGCTTGCCATGCCTGTCATGCTTGTCATGCGTGTCTTGCCTTCATGCGAGTCATGCCTGACATGCTTGCGATGCGTGTCATGCCTGCCATGCCTTCCATGCCTGTCATGCTTGCCATGCCAGCCATGCCTGTCATGCCTCCCATGCCTGCCATGCCAAGCATGCCTGTCATGCTTGCCATGCCTACCAAGCTTGTCATACGAGTCACGCCTGCCATGTCCGCCATGCCAGTCATGTCTGCCTTGCCTTTCATGCATGCCATGCCAATCTTGCCTGCCATGCCTGTCATGCTTGTCATGCGTGCCATGCCTGTTTAACTGCCATGCCTTCCATGCCTGCCATGCTTGTCATGCCTTTCATGTTTGCCGTCACTACCATGCTTGTCATGCCTATCATGCCTGCCATGCCTGTCATGCTCATGATACGTGTCATGCATGTCATGCCTTTCATTCACGCCATGCCAATCATGCCTATGATGCTTGCCATGCTAGTTATGCCTGCCATGCCTGCCACGCCTGTCATGTCTATCATGCCTGTCATACTTGTCATGCGTGTTATGCCTCTCATGCCTGCCATGCCTCCCATGAAATTCATGCCTGTCATGCATGCCATGCCTGCCATGACTATCATGCCCGTCATGCATGCCATGCGTGCCGTGCCTGCCATACCTGTCATGCGTACCATGCTTACCATGTCTGTCATGCCTTTCATGCCTGCCATGCCAGTGATGCCTTCCATGCCTGCCAATGCCTGTCATGCCAGCCATGCCGACCTTGCCTGCCATGCTTGCCATGCCTTTCATGCATGTTATATCTGCCATTCTTGTCATGCCTGCTATGCCTGTCATGCATGTAATGCGTGTTATGCTTGCCATGCCTTCCATGCTTATCATACAGTCATGCCTACCTTGCCTGTATTGCATGCCATGCTTGTCATGCCTTTCTTACGTGCCATGCTTGTCATGCCTGCCATGCCTGCCATGCCTCTTATGCCTGCCATGCTTGCCATGTCTACCATGCCCGTCATGCCTGTCATGCATGCCATGCCTACCATGCCTGTCATTCCAGTCATGCCCACCATGCTTGCCATGCCGGTTATGCCTGTCCTTCCTGTCATGCCTACCATGCCTATTATGCCTCTCATGCCTCTCATACCTTCCATACTGGTCATGGCTGCCATGCCTGCCATGCCTACCATGCTTGTCATGCCTTTCATGCCTGCCTTGCCTGCCAAGCATTCTATGCCTGTCATTCCTGGCATGCCTGTCGTGCTTGCCATGGCAGCCATGGTTTTGAAGCATGCCATGCGTGTCATACCTCCCATGCTTGCCATGCCTGCCATGCCTACCATGCCTGTCTTGCTTGCCATGCCTCTCATGCATGTCATGCCTGTCTTAAAATTCCATGAAGATTTGACGACGCTGTGGCGGTTTGTCTGGCAGGGGGTACAGCAGCCACTATAGTCTTAGGAGTGCAAAAAACTTAGGAAGAAGAATTCGAGGTAGGGATGGTTCCCAGCCTCTACATACCCCAAGAGCCAAGGTCCAAATTGTTGGTACACCATCACTGAGTCCCCAACCATGAGGAGACTCGAAACAAACCCAACAAGGGGCTACACCAAGTGAAATGTAACACTACTTGAAGTAGCATTACTATTTTCACTATTTTAATATTTGTCCACGTCCCTTGGCCTTGAAATCTTGAGCTCTTGGTCTTGGTTCAGCAAGATCAATTCTTCTTGAGATGATGAGGGCTTGCTGTACACACCTGCGATGAGATGGACACTTCGCACTCGACAAAATAGAGAAAGCACATGCGACGTGCAAACGACGACTTGACATGCGAGTTGTGAAAACTTGCTAATGTCTTGACCGACACAAACCACATTGTGATACACCATTCAAATACACACAAGCACTAGATGGCAATGACATAGACTCACAAGTCATTCCATGCCATGCATGCACACACACAAACAAGGACGACAAGCCGAGTGCAAGCCATAGGGTTGCACCAACAATGCCTGCCATGCCAGTCATGCCTGCCATGCCTGCCACGCCAGTCATGCCTATCATGCCTACCATTCATGCCATGCCGTTCATGCCTGTCATGCTTTCCATGCCTGTCTTGCCTACCATTCCTGTCATGCCTACCATGCCTGCCAAGCATGCCATGCCAGTCATTCATGCCATGCCAGTCATGCTTGCCATGCCTGCCATGCCTGTCATACCTCTCATGCCAACCATACCTACCTTGCGTGCCATGCCTGCCATGCCCGCCATGCCAATCATGCTTGTCATGCTTGTCATGCTTGTCGTGCATGTCATGCCTGCCACGTTAGTCATGCCTGCCATGCGGGTCATTCCTGCCATGCCAGTCATGCCTGCCATGCCAGTCATGCCTGCCATGCTTGTCATGCATGTCATGCCTGCCATGCAGGTCATGCGTGCCATGCTAGGCATGCCTGCCATGCCTGTCATGCCTACCATGCCTGTTTTACGTAATATGCGTATCATGCCTTTCATGCCAGTTATTCGTGCCCTGCCTGCCATGCCTGACAAGCGGGTCATGCCTGTCATGCGTGTCATACATGTCATGCCTGTCATGCTTGTTATGCCTGCCACGCAAGTCATGCCTACCGTGCCTGCCATGCCTACCATGCTTGTCATGTTAGTCATGCCAGCCTTGCCTGTCATGCATGCCATGGCAATCATACCTTCCATGCTCGCCATGCCAGTCATGCCTCTCATGCGTGCCATGTTTGTCATGTCTGCCATGCCTACCATGCCTCTCATGCCTATCATGCCTACCATTCCTGCCATGTCTACCTTGCCCGTCATGCCTGCCATGCTTGTCATGCCTCCCATGCCTTACATGCCAGTCATGCCTGTCATGCCTTTCATGCCTTTCATGCCTGCCACGCCTCTCATGATTGCCATGCCTCTCATGTTTGCCATGCCATTCATGCCTCTAATGCTTGTCATGCTTGTCATGTGTGCCATTCCTGTCTTGCCTGCCATGTCTGCCATGCCTGTCATGCGTGCCATGCCTGCCATGCCTCTCATGCGTGCCATACCATTGATGCTTCTCATGCTTGTCATGCCTGCCATGCCAGTCATGCGTGTCATGCCTGTCATGCCTCTCATTCCTGTCATGCGTGCCATTCCTGTCATGCCCATCATGCCCGTCATGCCAGTCATGCCTGCCATGCATTTCATGCCTGTCATGCTTGCCATAACTGCCATGCCTGTCATTCCTGTCATGCCTAGCATGCCTATCATGCCCGTCATGCCTGCCATACCTGCCATGCCAATCATCCCTGTCATGCCTATCATGCCTTGCCTGTCATGCCTACCATGTGTGTCATGCCTATCATGCCCGCCATGCCTGTCATGCCAACCTTGCCTGCCGTGCCAATCATGCCTGCCACGCCTGCCATGCCTGTCATGCTTGTCATGCCTGTCATGCATTCCATGCCTGTCATGCTTGTCATGCATGTCATGCTTGTCATGCCTGTCATGCGTGCCATGCCAGTCATGCCTGCCATGCCTGCCATGCCTGTCATGCCTGTCATGCCTGCCATGCCTGCCATGCCTGTCATGCTTGTCATGCGTGTCTTGCCTTCATGCCTGTCATGCCTGCCATGACTGCCATGCGTGTCATGGCTGCCATGCCTTCCATGCATGTCATGCCTGTCATGCCAGCCATGCTTGTCATGCTTGCCATTCCTGCCTTGCCAGCCATGCCTTCCATGCCTCTCATGCCTGCCATGCCTACCATGCATTCCATGGCTTTCATGCCCGTCATGCCTGCCATGCCTACGAAGCTTGTCATGCCTTTCATGCCTGTCATGCCTATCATGCCTGATATGCTTGCCATGCCTACCATGCTTGTCATGCTAGTCATGCATGCCATGCCTGTCATGCCTGCCTTGCCTTTCATGCATGCCATGCCAATCTTGCCTGCCATGCCTATCATGCTTGTCATGCGTGCCATGCCTATCTAACTGCGATGCCTACCATGTTTGCCATGCCTGCCATGCCTTCCATGCCTGCCATGCTTGTCATGCCTTTCATGCTTGCCGTCACTGCCATGCCTATCATGCCTATCATGCTTGCCGTCACTGCCATGCCTGTCATGCCTATCATGCTTGCCATGCCTGTTATGCTCACGACGCGTGTCATGCGTGTCGTGCCTTTCATCCCCGCCATGCCAGTCATGCCTGCCATGCATGCCATGCTAGTCATGCCTGCCATGCCTGCCATGCATGCCACGCCTGTCATGCCTATCATGCCTTCCTTGCAGTCATGCCTACCATGCCTGTCATACTTGTCATGCATGTCATGCCTCTGATGTCTGCCATGCCTCCCATGACTTTCATGCCTGTCATGCCTGCCATGCCTGCCATGAATGTCATGCCCGTCATGCATGCCATGCGTGCCATGCGTGCCATTCCTGTCATGCCTGTCATGCCCGCCATGCGAGTCATGCCTGCCATGCCTCCTGTGCCAGTCATGCTTGGCTAACCTACCATGCCCGTCATGCTTGTCATGCCTATCATGCCGGCCATGCATGCCATGCCTGCCATGCATGCCCTGTCTGTTGTGCCCGCCATGCCTGTCATGCCCATCACGCCAGTCATACCTGCAATGCCTGTCATGATTGCCCTGCCTGTCATGCCCACCATGCCTGCCATGCCTGCCGTGCCTGCCTAGCTTGTCATGCCTGTCATGCGTGTCATGCGTGTCATGCCTACCATGGCCGTCATGCCCGTCATGCCCACCATTCCTGCCATGCTAGTCATGCCTGTCATGCCTGTCATGCTCACCATGCTTGTAATGCCTTTCATTCCTGCCATGCCAGTGATGCTTGCCATGCCTGCCAATGCTTGTCATGCTGCCATGCCTACCTTGCCTGCCATGCCTGCCATGCCTTTCATGCATGTCATGTGTGCCATGCCTGCCATGCGTGTCATGCATGTCATGCCTGTCATGCTTGCCATGCCTGCCATGCGTATCATGCAGTCATGCGTGCCTTGCCTGTATTGCATGACATGCCTTTCATGCGTGCCATGCTTGTCATGCCTGCCATGCTTGCCATGCCTGTCATGCTTTTATGCCTGCCATGTCTGCCATGTCTACCATGCCCGTCATGCCTGCCATGCATGCCATGCGTGCCATGCCTGTCATTCAAGTCATGCCCGCCATGCTTTCCATGGCTGTTATGCCCTTCATTCCCGTCATGCCTGCCATGCCTGTTGTGCCTGTCATGCTTGTTATGCCTTCTAGCTGGTCATGTCTGCCGTGCCTGCCATGCCTACAGTGACGGAAACAATTGTTCGGATGTTTTGCATTAATTAGGGTTTTTGGGATTTCCGACCACTGTACATAAACTTTTAATGTTTTGTGGTGGTACGTTTTGGGAGGGGCACATAGTGGATGTATTTACAGTGCTGAACTCCATAATACTACATTGGATCTAACTTAGTGCTCTAAGATGCACAAAGACTACATCCGGACAATTGTTTCCCAAAATAAAGAGCAAAATTCTGAACAATGTTTCTAGTACCTAGTCCACCGACCCTTGTTCTTGATCACCACCCGCACCCTACTAGGCATGCTATCTACGAGGTTAGTGCAAAACTTTACAGGGATCTTCCCACACTCTTCGTGGACCCACCCTTTTGCATAAGGGGGTAAGCACTAGGAAAACTGTGAAGGATTTGAGCGTATGCAAGAGTATAGTGCATGATTTCTTATTGAATGTTATCTCTGAGACTAGCCATGCTGAGGTGTGACTAAAGATGCCATTAGCCAATTGGCTCTGTCTTTTCATGGGTCGTCTTCGTCATACCGCTGCACTGAGTAGACCACGAACAGAGCTGCGAAAACTAGTGTATACACCGCAAAACTAAGGGTAAAGTAGCACGGTCGATTATGCACCCTTGCACTATAAAAACCACACTAGGATCCCCAGGTCCAGTCACGGTGCAGCAGTCGAAGAATTCGCGACTGTTTGGGAAGAAAATCGGGGTTGAGGTCTGGTGAGGAAAAGGGTCACTCCAGCGCAACATACTCATGCTCTTTAAGCAATTCCAAGCCATTTGTCCCACCTAGGCTAGGAATGACTTGGAGAGCATGATTATGTAGCACAGGAGTGACCCTCCTCACCAGATCTCAATCCATATATTCTTCCCCACCAGTCGGGGCTTATTCGACTACTGCACCGTGACGAAACCCGTGGATTTTAACGTGATTCTAATAGAGAAATGGTGCTTAGTCGACCACTCAGCGATTCTAATAGAGAAAGGGATGTTCCCCAAAAATTTGCGGCGGATGCGCTAGTTTTCGCCACTCTGTTCGTAATATTACCCTACAACGGTACGACGAAGACGACCCATGAAAAGATGGAACCAATCGGCTAATGGTCCCGTCTTTTCATGAAAAGACACACCTCAGTGTGGCTAGTCTAAGAGATCACATTCAATCAGAAATCGTGCACAATACTCTTGCATACGCTGAAATCCTTCGCGATTTTCCTAGTGCTCACCCCTTTATGCAAAAGGGTGGGTCCAAGAAGAGTGTGAGAAGATTTCAGCAAAGGTTTGCACTAACCTTGTAGATAACATGCCTAGGAGGGTGCGTGTGGTGATCAAGGCCAAGGTTCGTTGGACTAGGTACTACAAATGTTGTTCAGAAGTTGCTCTGTGTTCTGGGAAACAATTGTCCGGATGTACTCTCTGTATATCTTTTGGCACGAAGTTAGATCCAGTGTACTATTATGGATTTTAGCGCTGTGAATACATCCACTATGTGCCCCTCCCAAAGCGTACCACCAAAAAACAAAAAAAGCATATACATAATAGTCATAAATCCCCAAAACCTCAATTAATGCAAAAAATCCTGACAATTGTTTCCGTCACTATATCATGCTTGTCATGCCTACCATGCTTGCCATGCCTGCCAAGCATGCCACGCCTGTCAATCCTGGCATGCCAGTCATGCTTGCCATGCCAGCACTGGCTTTCATGCAAGCCATGCCTATCATACCTCCCATGCCTGCCATGCTTACCATGCCTGTCTTGCCTGTCATGCGTGTCATGCGTGTCATGCCTGTCCTGCCCGCCATGCCAGTCATGCGTGTCATGCCTGTCATGCTTGTCATGCCTATCAATGCCTGCCACGCGAGTCATGCCTGCCATGCCAGTCATGCCTGCCGTGCCTGCCAATGCCAGTCATGCATACCATGCGTGTCATGCCTGTCATGCTTGTCATCCCTGCCATGCCAGTCATCCCTGCCATGCTAGTCATGCCTGCCATGCCTGTCATGCCTGCCATGCCAATCATGCCCGTCATGCTTGCCATGCATGTTGTGCCTATCATGCTTGTCATGCCTACCATGCATGTCATGCCTTTCGTGCCTGTCATTCCTGCCATGCCAGTCATGCCTGCCATGCTCGCCAAGCTTGTTATGCCTGTCATGCATGTCATGCATGTCATGCTTGTCATGCTTGCTATGCCTGCCATGCCTGTCATGCCTGTCATCCCTACCATTCCTGCCATGCCGGTCATGTCTGTCATGCTCGCCATGCCTGTCATGCGTACCATTCCTGTCATGTGTACCATTCCTGTCATGCCAGCCATGCCTGCCAAGCATGCCATGCTAGTCATTCATGCCATGCCAGTCATGCTTGCCTTGCCTGCCATGGCTTTCATGCCTGCCATGCCTGTCATACCTCCCATGCCTGCCATGCCTACCATGCCTGTTTTGCCTGCCATGCCTGCCATGCATACCATGCTTGTCATGCGCGCCATGCCAGTTATGCATGTCATGCCTGTCATGCGCGTCATGCTTGTCGTGCATGTCATGCCTGCCACGTTAGTCGTGCCTGCCATGCCTGTCATTTGTGCCATGCCTGCCATGCCAGTCATGCCTGCCATGCCACTCATGCCTGCCATGTCTGCCATGCCTGTCATGCCTGTCATGCCTGCCATGCAAGTCATGCCAGCCATGATAGTCATGCCTACCATGCCTGTCATACCTGCCATGCCAATCATACCAGTCATGCTTGCCATGCATGCTGTGCCTATCAAGCCGGTTATGCCTACCATGCTTGTCATGCGTACCATGCGTGTCATACCTTTCATGCCTGTCATTCCTGCCCTGCTTGACATGCCAGTCGTGCTTGCCATGCCTGCCAAGCTGGTCATGCTTGTCATGCATGTCATGCATGCCATGCCTGTCATGCTTGTCATGCCTACCACGCGAGTCATGCCTGCCATGCCTACCATGCCTACCTTGCCTGCCATGCCTAGCATGCTTGTCATGCAAGTCATGCCTGCCTTGCATGTCATGCATGCCATGCCAATCATGCCTTCCATGCATGCAATGCTTGTCATGCCTTTCATGCGTGCCATGTTTGTCATGTCTGCCATGCCTACCATGCCTCTCGTGCCAGTCATGCCTTCCATGCCTGCCATGTCTACCTTGCCCGTCATGCCTGCCATGCATGCCATGCCTCCCATGCCTCTCATTCGAGTCATGCCTACCATGCCTGCCATGCCCATCAAGCCTGTCATGCCTTTCATGCCTGCCATGCCCTTCATTCCTCTCATGCCTGTCATGCCTGCCATGCCGATCATGCCTTTCATGCGTGTCATGCCTGTCATGCCTGCCATGCTAGTCAAGCCTTCCGTGCCTGCCGTGCCTGTCATGACTGGCATGCCTGCGATGCCTATCATGCTTGTCATGCTTGCCATGCCGGCCAAGCCTGCCATGCTTGCCAAGCATGCCATGCATGTCATTCCTGCCATGCCAATCATGCTTGCCATGCCTGCCATGGCTTTCATGCCAGCCACGCCTGTCATATCAACCCTGCCTGCCGTGCCTGCCATGCCTACCATGCTTGCCATGCCTGCTATGCCTGGAATGCCTGTCGTTCTTGTTATGGATGCCATGCCTGCCATGCCTATCATACTTGTCTTGCCTGCCATGCTTCTCATGCCTGTCATACCTAACATGTTTGCCATACTAGTCATGCATGCCACGATTGCCATGCCAGACGTGCCTACCATGCATGTCATGTCTGTCATGCGTGTAATGCTAGTCGTGTCTGTCATGCATGTCATGTTAGTCATGCCTACCATCCCAGTCATGCCTGCCATGCCTGCCAATGCCAGTCACGCCTGTCATGCCTGCCATGCCTGTCATGCCTATCATGCCTACCATGCCAGTCATGCCTCCCATGCTAGTCATACCTTCCATGCCTGTCATGCCTGCCATGCCTGTCATGCCTACCATGCGTTTCATGCCTGTCATGCGTGTCATTCCCGCCATGCCATTCAGGCTTGCCATGCCAGTCGTGCCTACCATGCTAGTCATGCCTTTCATGCCTGCCATGCATATCATGCCCGTCATTCTTACCATGCTTGCCGTGCCTGTTATGCCTATCATGCCTGCCATGCCCGTTAGCTAACCATTCGTGCCATGCGTATCATGCCTGTCATTCCCGCCATGCCAATCATGCCAGTCATGCCTGCCATGCCTGCCATGCAAGTCATGCCTGCCATGCGTGCAATGCGTGCCATGCTTGTCATGCCTAGCATGCCTGCCATGGCAGTCATGCCTTCCATGCCAGTTACGCTTGCCCTGTGTCAGAGTACGACCTTGTTACACCAATTTCCCCTTTCCATATTTCATTTCTATTTTATTCCTCTTTCACTCCTGATTCATTTGGTCTTTATCTCATCTCTTTTGGTTTCCTATTCCTCCTTTTCCATTCTCCTTTGGTTTATCTTATTATTATAATTATATCACCGACCAGGCTCGGAATGTACTGGCGCGCTATATCTAGTGTAATCTAGCCGTAATCCCTTAAAGCCAATAGCCTCACGTGGCTACACGCAAGGTCATTCTATTTTTAGAAGGGTCTATTCCCTTTGGATAAGATAAACCTGGTTACCTGATATACTCTGTAAGTATTAAAGCACCTTGTACTGATTGATAGTGAAGATTGAGCTAAACCTCATTCGATCCTGTGACACTTGGTAATCAGAGCCAAGGTTTCAGCCAAACGCTTAACCGCTGGGCCCCAGGAGCACGCCGAGGATGCAGTCGATACTTCAACTCCTGTAAGTACAATACAAGTTTCGACTAACCTCGCGCAGTTGCACCTGGGGTCCCCTTCGAAGGCGAGATGCCTCGCCGACCGTTCGATGGACTGCATCGACAGTGCCGATTTTTCGCGGAACAAACGGCCTCGACCTCAAGAACACGTCACTTCTGGCGGAACACTCCCTGCGACATTCGGAGAAGGTCGCAGTTTGCGACAACACTTGGAGTTGCGCGGAAATGTGCGGAGCTGCGACCGACGACATCCGTCAGATGGGGATTCGACGCTTCAGATTGTCCGAGGCGAAAACGAAATCCTTCTGAGCGAGTTCGAGTTTCAGCGCGAATGGGAACGAGACCTGGCAAGCCGCGAAGTTCTTCGGAGCGTCCGATCGTTCGACAGCCGACATCGACAACCGAGAATTGCTGCAGGAAACGAGTCAACCCGTGCACTGAAAGCTGCTAAACGGGTCTCAAGAATATCTTCAGATCGCTTGAAGTTTGGACCGTCGGATCAACTCTACTTCAACGGACGAGATGGAGCGCGACTTCTGCAGAAAGGAAGAATGACGCGCAGAGCAATAAATCAGCCGCTTTCGACACCGTTCCCGAAATCCTTTATTTGGTGACGAATATGGCGCGCAAATCATCTACAGAGTCAGAAATCTGCCAGAGTATTACCTACTTGGTAATAGCTGCAAGCAGAAAACTGACAGGAGAACGTGGATCGTCGGATCGTTTCAGACGGCACGAATGCAGCGGAGACTACACTATGGAAAATCATCACAATGGAGACAACATTCGTAACCAGGGACTGCAAAATCGACGCATCTTCTGACTGGTGTCGACAACGATCGATTTATTTTGACGAAGTAAGCTTCGTAAAGAATGGATCGACATCAACACAGCGGATCTTCACCTAGGAAAAACAATGGAGCTGCGTGAAGACATGTTCTCCATCCATGAGTCACTTCATCTCAAAAATTGGATCGACAAGCTATGGGATTGCAGAGAAGTAGCCGTTTTCTCTTGCAATATTCCCAACATCAATTTGTTGCGAAGGACCAGATTTCGCACGCAACGACGATGCAGTGAACCCGTCTCATCAAGGCCAGTGAGATACTACTTCGTAACAGGAGCTGAACAATTCATCTTCATCAAGAATCTTAGCCATCCAAAGTGATTGATTGGAGCAGCCTCAACATCGACCTCACGAGACGATACACCAATCATGCGTTGCGATTCCATGTGTTAATGACCTGCGTGGAAAAAAACTACGTGCACGTCACGCTGTTTGACAGATTGAGGAGTAATTAACCTCTAATCCGACAAGTACTCGTTCACTAGCGACCCTACGGCACATGCAATGGAGGCGATTCTACCAGAAGCCGAAGCGTTGCAAGCATCTGCGTAACTTCGACGATGCAGGAGAATGCCAAGCAACACGAGGTGTCAACAAATCAGGGAGATGCGGACTACTACAACACGATCACGCACTCTACCGATCGTACATCGGAGGCACGGATGAGCATACCAGGAATTGCTCCCCGTGGATACATTGAGGGGAGAAGCAAATTTCTCTTCATACCCTCAAATGAAACCATCACCGGCAGCAATGGAGCAACACATGTGTACCAATGTGCACATGTTCCTGGTAGTTACGCCTGTTACACCCATCAAGAACACTCTACTGGGAAGAGGGAGTTGATGGATTCTCCTTCAACCAGTATGAGTTGAGAGAATTCTCTGCAGCAGCTGCCGCCATCGCCGTCGTCGCAACCGCCGCCGCCGCCGCAGCAGAAGACTCGACACAACAGTCACAACCAAACCCTGATGGATGATTCTCCGCTCAATGGAGATAATGCTGGATTATATTCCAGTGGATCGTTAAGTCCCGGCCAGGCACAGTACTATGATTTCCAGCTAGTGGGAAGGAGACACCACTATGCGAGGGAACAACATGGCAATGCCATATACCCTCAAGAGTAGAAGATATTTGCTCTTATGAGGATGGGAGGACCGCGGTACTCTACCGGTATACAAGTTCTCATGGCCTATGGCTTTCCTTAAAGTCATAAAACCTGCGTCGCAACCAATCCATCACCAGCACCACCTCCACGGAAGCAGATACGCGTAAAATGAAGCACCGACGCCACTCCGGACAGTGGACTCCGCGTATCTCCAACAACACCCCTATTTGCCGAAATAGAACAGACTTCAACACTGATGCTGAGTAGCTGAGATGTCTTCGACTTCAACGCTACTTCAAGGACAGTAACAGAATGAGACAACACATGATGACAGCAGAAGACCTATCCCAATATGTGCGCCCAGACACCAATGCCTACCGATGACTTCCGTGCTAAATTGGAAGTGCATAAGGTCATACTGGATTGGTTGTCACCAATGCCCATTTGGAAGTGGGAAAGGATTATTTGGGAATAGCCCTAACATTCCCAGATCTCCTAACCCATCACTGTAGGATATCTACGCAGCAGAGATTCCTTGCTTGAGCAACCACCGAAGGAAACTACTTTGGCGCCGATTCTGGAAGTTACCAGCTCCGCGCTTGTGGTACCAACCCCTCGCATGGTTCTGAACACAAGGGATACGCTGAGCAGCACTTCGCATGCGCTGTTGTACTGAAGGCAGTGTGAGTAGTAGACCGCGTGGTGGACAGGGTTACTACTAGTAATTCTGCCCTCCATTCCCACAGCACTATGATGCCGAGTGGGTACGACTCGCGACAACACTACGGCATGGACTATCATTCGACAGAAGCTGCATGTATCTGATACAACGCTGCTACCGAAGCAGGACTATGACACGACTGCAACACCACCAACACTTAGTCATCTTCATACGTGGACGAGATGCGAGTAACAGCAGGATGTGCTACCCGAGACTCAACGCATACTACAATGTGCGAGCTAGAGCACCCACCGAAAGGACAGTACATCGACTCTTCCGCTACAGCATCTCGATCACGATCAACGCCATCCGCGTACCACCTACAGTTGCAACCAGCTCACACCAGAACAACCAAAAAATCAATTTCATCACCGTTGTCCATCAGCTCTAACACCGGACACGCCACTTGGACATCCAACAGCAGCAGAAGCACCTGGCTACTCATCACTACAGTTATCCACACCGTAATTTCGACATCAGCCATTTTCCATCCAAACTTCAACCTTGCTTATGCGGGACTATCCTCGTTGAAGTAAATGTCACTGCAGTCACCTTCCGCTTCCGCCTACCAGCCACTTGGAAGATCCATAACGCCTTCCATACCAGCTTCTTCAACCCTATCAAGACCAAACACGCTCTACACCCAATGCCAACCACCGTCACCGCCTGTGTTCATCCACGACATGGGACAACTACGTGCTCGAACACCGTCGTCGTCAGAATGGCACTCTGGAGCTTTCTTTGCTGGAAGGGTTGTGATCCTTCTAAGGCTGCGTCTCTGAATTCGACATGGGTAACGCCCGTCGTCCTCTTCGCGACTACCTTGTCAAGTAGGTTGTTACTTCTACCACCCAGCTTTGAGGGGGGGAAGTGTGAGAGTACGACCCTATTACACCAATTTCCCCTTTCCATATTTCATTTCTATTTTATTCCTCTTTTATTCCTGAATCATTTGGTCTTTATCTCATCTCATTTGGTTTCCTATTCTTCCTTTTCCATTATCCTTTGGTTTATCCCATTATTATAATTATATCACCGACCAGGCTCGGGATGTACTGGCGCGCTATATCTAGCGTAATCTAGCCGTAATCCCTTAAAGCCAATAGCCTCACGTGGCTATACGCAAGGTCATTCTATTTCTAGAAGGGTCTATTCCCTTTGGATAAGATAAACCTGGTTACCTGATATGCTCTGGAAGTATTAAAGCACCTTGTACTGATTGATAGTGAAAGATTGAGCTAAACCTCATTCGATCCTGTGACACCCTACCTGTCATGCCTTCCATGCATGCCATGCCTGTCATGTCTGCCATGCCCATCATGCCTGCCATGCGTGCCATGGCTGTCATGCTTGTCATGCGTGCCACGCGTGCCATGCCAGTCATGCCTGCCATGCCAGTCATGCCTGCCATGCCCGCCTTGCTTGCCTTGTCTGTCATGCCAGCCATGCCTACGATGTCTGCCATGCCTGCCATGCCTGCCATGCCAAGACCACGGAGGGCAGGGTCAAGCCCATCGAGGGCTTTGGGCATGGAGGGGCACGACGGGGTCAACGCTACGAGATGCTGAGGCAACTAGGTGAGCCTAGAAATGTACTACGTGAAGATACGATCCCACATGGCATGCAACATTGTGCAGCACACGCCCCTTTCCCTTGACATTGCCATAGCCCTCGCCGCCAACATCGCTATCCACACCGTTGCTGCAACTTGCCCCTGATGATGGGACACACGTTTAATATGCAAGGCCTGGGCCAGAGTATGCTTTGCTGCTCATATCCTGGTCTGCCTAACAGTGGCAATCGGGACAACGACGGATGCCCAAGGAGCCGAGGGAGGAGCGCGGGAGCCAGGGAATGGCACAGGCGATGCAACACCGACTGATGGCCGATGTGCGGCGCCGTCAGCAGTGGCGGATTCCCTATGTGTCGTGGGAGATGTGGGGCTTGCTTCCACAGAGGACCAACCTGCGGTGGGAAGCTCGGTGGTGATGGGGTCACCAGGTGTGGAGGCGGGGGGACTGCAAAGAACCGGTGCAGTTGAAGAGGAGCGCAGTGCCGGCTGCCTGGTTGTGCCGGATGAAGGCGTAGTGGCCCCTAGCGTTGGGGGGCTCGGCCTAGATGAAAGGTATGGGATGCATCTGCCAAACCCATTTCTCCAATGAGGAGGTCGCCCCTGCACAAATTAACATCTCACTCACTGTACCCGTGCCAACATCCCTTTCATAGTCCGGCGAGGGTGGTGGTTGTGAAAGCATGCAGGCGCACGCGGTTTCCACGTGGCTGGCGCGATACGACAGCTGAGCTGACGGACAAGCATGGGGCGGTATGTTTCCTAGACCCTCTGTTGTTGTTGAACTTCTTCATGGCGGTGCATCTGATGTGTTTGAGGGGGACCGGGTGCATAGGTCGAATGCGACTGCGCTCGGCAAAACTGAAGTGGGCTTGCGCGGGCTATATGTGGATGTGTGACACATGCCGTTATGTGCGCGAGTTTTGGACCACGAAGCGTGGTAAGGTGACTGCTAGTGCTGGTCCACAAGGCCCTAAGACATCGCTATTCTTACCCCACTTTCTAGGGGTGTTTGCAATAGCGGGTCTAGGGTTCCAGCATCTTTCAGAGGTCAGCCGCATGCTGGGGCTGGAGTCGATGGGTCATGAGACATTCTACCGTTACATGCGCCGTCCACTCGGCTTATGGGAAGCAATCATCATGAAGAGTGAGGACAGCATGGCAAGGGTGCGAGAACTGATGGGGAAACGGCCTGCCCTGGGAGAGTTTGTGTGCGTAGACGAGAGAGGGCCGATGGTGTACTATCACGTTTATGGACCCAGTCTCTCGTAAGATCCTGTACTGCGTCACGCTAAATAAAGAAAAGGAGAAGGTGTCGTCTATGGCGCTAGAGCAGCTGGCCTTTGAAATGGGTTTGAAACAACTAGAGGCGATGGGTTTCCATGTGAAAGGCATGATCTCGGATGATGGCGGATCTTTCAAGGCAGCCATTTTCGGTCGCGATATCACTCATCAGATGGATGTGTGGCACAAGGGGCAAGCTCTCACACGAAAGTTCGTGAAGGAGTTGGTAGATGCGCTTAGTCCAGTACTGAGCGTGAGCGATGCTGAGAGTTGCGCAGACCTGTGGTTGCTTGGACGAAAAGAGCTTTAGGGATGGCTAGCGAAGCAGAAGGAGATTCGAGGTACTGTCAGCGCCACATCGCAAAAGCCAACGATGATTAGAGCAGTCTGTGCAACCATGGGCAAGTTCGCGTTCGATGCCGCAGCCAAGCCCCCAACCAGGATCCTGTACGAGGAGATGCGGAAAGTCCAGTGTGTGGCACGACGTATGGTGGGTGAAGGTCCCCCTTGACGAAAGCGTTGTCGCAAGGAGACCGGCGCTCAAAGGGTGAAGGATAATGCCGCACCTGAGGACATCCTGGCACGATGGCAGGTGATAGCGCTAAACAAAAAGCCACCTGTGCCACGCACTTCGGTCCTGGTGGTAGTGGCAGAGCAGCATGATGATGGGGGGATTGTGGATTTTAACACCAACGGAGCAATGCTTGACAGCCTTGACCCCGAGATTTCAGTGTCTAGCTTGCCAACCACAATGTGCCCTGACCCGCAACTATCGCCACTGCCGCCTAATGGCACCACACCTACGTTCACCTTCAACAGCCCCGATGGTGGTGCCTCCACTACGTCGCGGCGAGGCCGTCGGCTGAGGTCGTTCGGTCATTGCAGCAGGCGCTCTATCCGCCACAATCCACCCTTGGGTCAGCTTGCTGGGGGTGGTAGTTCACAAACCCTTCAGTTTAGGGCCTAATCATCCTTTTCATGCATGCTACTGTTGTCATGCCCCTCTCTTGCGCTATCTCCTTGTCATCAAACCCCATAGTTGACACATCCAACAGCGAGCCCAAGTAACCGTAGTGGCCAAGAGGTCATAGGGCATTTCAAGCAGCCGCGGCGTCAACCTGCAAGGTATGGTCAGCCCATTGTTGAAGCCCGACCGGCAGGTTGCAAGCCCTCCTTTCACAAGATGCTGCACCTTGAGACCCTCGTAACCGAGCAGCTGGCATCAAACTGCCAAATGCTCGCGATGGATTTCCAACTAGGCAGGCTTGGGGGACCTCTCGGAACTTGGCAGTGCAAACCCGCCAAGTTCTTCGAGGGAAAATATGGGTCGGGTTGGGTGGGGGGTAGAAGCCTGAATTTGTATTTTGCAGTGTGGGTGGGAATCGCGAAACAAAAATGTGATTCGTATTTTTTGGTTCACACTGTACCGACCTGTGTATGCATCAAACAACATCCAGTTTGTTTTTCCGAAACCGGTCAGGTCAAAGGGTTGGTTGTGTTCGAAACAGTCAACCGGATCTCGCCCTGCAAACTTGGCAGAGGTGGCGAGGTGGCTCTCCGCCAGATTGTGAGCTGCAAAATTGGCAGCCCTGCCAATTTTCCAGCCCCGCTAGCTCACGCAAAACAAATGCTGACTTTGTGAAGCCCAGTCTTCGCCAAATATTTCGTTTCCATTATCCTTCGTCGTCCAATCAAGTTCTGCCGCCCCACCTACCTAAAAAGTACAAATATGCAACCTGCTGGGAGGGCTTTAAGCTGCACACTCTATGGCCCGGCAGTCATCACAAATGCATGCGAGATTAGCTTGGTTTGTCATTGCGGTACCTACACTCCTCAGCAGACCGTCCCCTTCCCCCCTCCCATTCACGCCGACACACAGGTTTGCAGACTATGACATGCTCGCCGAAGAACGCCTGCCCTGAGCGACACTTGGCATGTTTATGGGGGAGGTAAGAGCCCTATGCTGCAATTCATACATGCATGCTGCAATCCTGTCATCCACCCTGCAATCCTGTCATGCCCACCGATGGGGCAGCCTGCAATCATGTAGGCATGCTGCAGCCAAGTCAAGCATACTGCAATCCAGTCAAGCGCTCTGCCCCCGCTAGCGTTGTTGCAATCCTGTCATGCACCTTGCAACCCATTCATGCCGCAGCACCCATTTCAAGCTGAACCATATTCACATGATAGCCCGGCAGTCATCCACCCGTTTCATGCTGCAGAATTGCACTCAACTTGCCACAACCAATTCCTGCCACTGCAATATTTTATCGTTTTGCCAGCGTGTCCTATGGATATATCGTTCAGCCAAACCGTACCTGCTGCATCCTTGCATGCACAGTGCTGCCCTCCCTCAGGGCCCTACAGTGTTGCACACCTCTGGCTCCCCATGGGCCCCTCACATCGTTTTATTTTTCACTTTTCCCCACCCCTCTAGTGTTAGGATTAAGGACGGAGTCTGGGTGAACTTAGGAGCTAGAATTACTCAAAATATAAATCCGAGATTCTGGACAGAAAATTCGTCTTCACAAGAAACGGCGTCGACAAAAAACTAGCTGTTGGAATGTCGCGAAAATCGGATATGTTGTAGCTTTTAATCTTAGCTACTGTTCTCAATTTCAATCACGTCGATTGATGGAGCATTCGCGACGCTATGTCTTTCGACGCATTGGGGGGTAAGCTGTAGGAGGAGAACTTAACTCAATCTCAAAAGTTCAATCAAAGTTCAAGAATCTCACAAGGAATTAGAGGAGCAAGAGAAAGGTTGGGATAGGAAAAGAGGGACGAGAGGGAATGTCCTAAGAGAGTCCCCAACCAAGGAAACCCCATAAGCACAAAGATTCCCTCCCTATAGGAACCCCAACTTTGACATTTGTCCCTTCCCAACCAATCCAACCAAGTTGGCCACTCTTGCCAACCTAGCTTGGTTGTTCCCAACCAATTTGCAGCTGTTACAGTAGAGTGACAAATTTCCCCAACCCCAAAGGTCCCAACTCCATATAGAGTCACTCCACAACTTCACTTTGTAACCGCCGCAATTGTAACGCAAGCTCATGAACTTTGAATCTTCATAGCTTTCACGTTCTTGCTCCGATTGAAGCGATTCTTGTTGCGTCGGAAAGATCTTCTCAAGATCTATCATCACAAATACCATGCTCAGACAGAATAACACAAAACACATTCCCAAACTCCAGAACACACACCATACAAATTCTTTCACACACTGTCCAACCATACATGCGAATTGAAACAAGGGATGGGAGGCAGACAGAATGTGATAGCATATGATGACATCACACAAAATTCTCCCCCTCTGGCTGCCAACCAGCATCCACCATACCAACATCTCAAGCATGCATACTCAATGCACACTCATCCCAGCAAGCTTCATGCCCTTCCAATGATCCGCCTCCGCCAGACGCTTAGTGAAAATATCTGCTGCCTGTTGATGGGTCTTTACTATCTCCAGCCGCACCTCCTTATCAATGAGTCTCCTCACCCAGTGCCACTTAGGCCTTATGTGTTTTGTCAGCCCATGCAGACAAGCATTCTTGGCGAGCTTCACAGCAGACTCATCGTCACAAAAGATCACCGTCGGTTCCTTCTGACCAACTCCCAACTCCTCCAACAAGCGTCTTAGCCACACCACTTCCTTGGCCCCATGGTGTAAGCCAATGTACTTTGTCTCACATGAGGACAATCCCACCTCATTCTGCTTCTTGCTCCGCCAGCTCACAGCACCACCTCCCAGCAAGCACACATAACCCCCAATGCTGGTGCCATCCGCTTTCACTGAGTTGAAGCTAGCGTCAGTATAGCAACTCAAGAGCATCTCTCCACTCTTCACATCTGCAGCACCTCTCTGCAACCGCTGCCTCACTCCACTGTACTCCAATCCCACTGATGCCGTAGCGCTCACATAGCGGACCAACCTCTTGGCCGCTTCCAGGTGCTCATGACTGGGGCGTGAGACGACACTAGCCAGCCATGATGTACCAAATGCAATGTCAGGCCGTGTATGATTTGCAGCATAATTCAGCGACCCAACCATCGAATGAAACAGCTTCCTGTCACTCTCACCCACTACCTCCTCATCAGCACATGGCTCCACAGTAAACCCCGAAGGTAGTGGTGTTGCTGGCTTTCCTCCATCTTGCAGCCCATACTTCTCAGCCAGCCCCTCACAGTACTTCCTTTGGTGCAACCTCAGCATACCCTTTTCCACATCTCTCTCCACATGCATCCCTAGGTAGAACTTCACCTCACCCATCTTGGAACACTTGAACTGCATCTCCAGCATCTGCTCTGCGCTGTCCAGCAAACCAGTTGATGCAGAAAAGAGAAGGATATCATCCACATACACCAAGAGCATGAGGATTTCATCCTTCTCCTGCAGCAGGAACAGGCTGGGGTCACATTCACTCTTCTTGATGTTGTGATATAATTGATACTTAGCATTTGTGTAAGTCGATTAAGTGTAGTTAGTGTCAATCATACTGTAGACGATAAGTCCGTAGGATGACGTCAGCAAATAGCGCTCGTCATAGGACAGTCGTTTTCAGTCACGCGAACAGTCGCACCTCTTCATTATCATCTGGGGCGCATAGCGCGATAGTGACGAACAGGTACATTAGCGAATAGGTACTTTTCGTAGAACTATAAATACTTTGTTAGGTCTTTTCATTATTAACTTTGATTACCCACAAGATCACATACTCAGGTTATTCAACCTTGACTATTACATTTTACAAGACTTCCGCTGTCTTA
Organism: Closterium sp. NIES-67; assembly: GCA_027943415.1. Classification (NCBI taxonomy): domain Eukaryota; kingdom Viridiplantae; phylum Streptophyta; class Zygnematophyceae; order Desmidiales; family Closteriaceae; genus Closterium; species Closterium sp. NIES-67. Next base: position 26,462 of record BQMB01000440.1, on the reverse strand, counting down.
CTAGTCTACCATTCCAGCAAAGATCCTGGACCAACACTTGAGGATTTGCCAAGTGTTCGTGTTTGTAGTTTTATACTTCGTCTACTACAACACCTGTCGAATTATTTCATGGTATGAGAGCTACCTGGAATTAAGACTACCGTCAACTATGACTGGTTCCTCACCAGCACCATCTGCTGGATCAGTTACTGGGACTACTGGAGCACATGCCTCCACTACCGCCGCTGGTCTCTCAGCCTCTGGGCACTTTCCACCAGCCTACGCTAATATCCATATGCAACAGCAGAATCCGCCTTCTGTAAATACTCCTGGTGCTCCATCGACTGCACCTGCAGCGCAACAACAACAATCACAAACAGCAGCACAGCAACAAGCGTCAGTACAGCCACCAGTTTCAACGCAATCGATTTCATCTGCGTTCAGTGGAATGAGTCTTGATGGCTCAAGTTACATGCATGGAGCTACAGCTCCAAGTACTAGTTCGTTCGCTTTCTAACCTTTCGTACAACAGCCGCAGTCGCAGCAGTTTCAGCATCCTTTTTATATCTTCAGTCGTTCTCCTGCTCAGCAACCAAAGCAAGTACAGCAACAGCAACAGCAACAACAGCAACAACAACAACAACAACAACAACAACAACAACAACAACAACAACAACAACAACAACAACAACAACAACAGCAACAGCAACAGCAACAACAGCAACAGCCAGGCATTGTTTTTCAGCCTCCAAATTTACTTAACAATACTCAGATCAAGACAACCGTACCTTTTAATGGTGTTGACTTCTACTCCTGGAGCTTTGAGTTTGAACTTCTGGCGCAGTTCGCTGGGCTATGGCCGTTCTTCACTGGCGAATTTACGTACCCTGTCGTGGGAACACAACTGGAGTAGCAGATTTTTTTACACGCCTCTCTCGGGGCGTATACAATTCTTGTCCGGAACTTGTCGCCGAAGGAGCAGCTCGGCGTTCGATCATTTCACTCAAGTTTCACACCAGCCGAAACTGCATGGAATCATCTGAAAGGGGTATACATGGCAAAGGATACAATAACAGTGAGTAAAATACTTTCGCAGCTCACAAGTGTGTAGATGATGACAAACGAAAACGTCATGGACTACTTTAATCGTGTCCGCACACTACGAGATCAATTGGAAAAGAGCGGAGGATACTTTCCTTATGAGATGTATCTCACGGTACTTCTGGCTGGTCTTGGACCCGAATGGCGACAGACGCGCGCCTTCCTGCGCATGAATCCCAATCTCTCCGAAGCCGAAATTTCTTCTTATCTTCAAGCAGAGCAGCAAGATCTTGACCTGCAATCACAACGAAATCAGAAAAGGGACTTCATTTAAGTTTTTACTCCAATCCAGAACAACAACATCGACATCCACCAAAGAATCCATTATGCCATTTCTGTAAGAAACCAGGACATACTTACCAAAACTGTCGCAGCCGTCATCAAACTCGTCGCAGCACTTCGCAGCCGTATCACCGATCGCAGCAGTTACCGAAGACACAACAGTCACAACAGCAGTTAACGTCTCAGCAGCAGCAGATGCCAAAACCGTCACAGAATTCATCACCGTCGCATCATCGCCCGCCGGACTTCGCATCTGCCACATCAGGAAAAGGAGTTTTTGGTTGTGTTACAACAGTTGATATTTCAGAAACAGATTTCGAGACACGACTTGAAGAAACCACAAGTGCTGAAGGCATTCCTTTACCTCAAAGGTACGCTAACCTCGCTCGAATAATTTCAGGTCCGAATACCTGGTATCTTGACAGTTGCTGTGGATGGCACATGTGCTCAGCAGAAACAAGCTTCATCACCAATCAGCGTTCAGTTCGTCGTCCGATACCTGTAACAGTCGCAAACGGACAAACCATTATGGCATGCGCAGTTGGAAGTGTGATGCTCGAATCTATCGACACGGGATACTCACTTCATGTTACTAATGTTCTTATCGTCGCCGGTCTTGGCTTCAATCTTCTTTCCACGGCTCAACTCCTGGCACACAAAATCCGCACACTGGGCAATTGTGACACGATGGATCAGGAGCTCTGGCACAGTTCGACGAATACTTATCTTGGTCATGCCGCCACTCAACATGGCGTGTCCGTTCTTCAGTTCGCAGCACAGGAAACTTCTGGCGATTCTGAACAGGTGCTTGCACTTGGTCCCTGGGATCATCCAGAAGGAACAGATTATCAAAACGTGGATATTGATTTTCGAGCAACTACTGTACCAACGACTTCTCGAACTGCAGCCGCCGTCCTTACCGCGTTGGATACCTAGGAGTTCAATACAGCCGATGAAGGTGCCAACGCTTGGCGAACTTTTTATAATACCCGTGCAGCCTTCCAAGGAACTCTAGCACCACTTTGGGGAGGGATAAGTGGTCTTGCAGCTGATGAACCTGACGTTGTTGAAGAAGCCGAACAGGGAGGAGTAGCTGAGCAGCCGAGTCCAACAGTAGCTGTCGCCGAAATTCCTGCCACGACATCAACAGCAGCAGTGTCAAATGTCGTACTCGCAACTGCAGCACCACCTTCAACTGTCACGTTACCTCTTACCCGTTTCGTCGAAGGAGAAATTGACAAGTCACCAGCGCTTTCTCCTTTCATACTTTCTTCGTTTTATACTAACTCCGATTTCTACCTGCGATCATCAGGACACAAAGCCACAGAAGATATATGGCATCAGCGGTTAGGACACCCATCACAAGGGATTCTTAATCATTCAATCCGAGCAGCAGTTCTTGATAAAAATAGTCTTCTCTTACCTGACGGCACGTAAATGAAGCCGCAGTCTCGACCGACGGTTTGCACCACGTGTCCGGTTGCCAACCTTACTCACGATCCATTTCCAAGTCATTTTCCTGGTTCAACACGTTATAAACTGATGCAGAAAGTCTACAGCGACATCCTAAACTTACCTGAGACAGGACCTAAAGACGAGAAGTACGTCATAACATTCATCGAAGCATCTACACGCTATCTCTGGACAGCAAACCTTCCTACGCGCCATCTCGCTCACTCCGTCTTCGTCGCGTGGCTCGCTGTCGCTGAACGGGATACCGGCGCAAAACTGCAAGAATTTCAGAGTGATGGTGCAGAGGAGTACACCAGCAATACCTTCACAGATTACCTTCAAACACTCGGCATCAAACGGAAGCAGGCCCTGTCACATGCACATCAATAGATGGGGGTAGCAGAAAGGATGAACAGAACTCTACAGGAGAAGATGCGTGCTCTGCTGACGCAGGAAGCCCTTCCACCGCATTTTTGGCCGTATGCGATGGACCACGCCGTGCTGTTACACAATCTTCTTTCTTCAACGTCCCTGCCCGAGTTCTCTTCTCCACACCTGCAGTGGACACGTACAGTGGGAAGCACAAATCTTTTACGAGTTTTCGGGTGTGTTGTACAGTTTCGTCCTCCAACCGCAGCACTCGGAAAAATTTCCGAACGAGCAAAATGGGGGGTACATCTCGGTATCGAAAAACAGTATCACGCGTGGAAGATTTTGGATCTCCGGTTCCATCAAATCGTTCCATTACGTGATTGTCTTTTCTATGAAAGACTCACCTTGCCCGTTTTTCGTGCCCACCAGGCTGCAGCTGCCAATCCTGCCAGGCTGTTCGAAGGCTCGCGTGCGTTTGCAACTGACGAAGCCGAAGCTGATGTACAGGATGAGGATGTTTCCGAAGCTTCTGAAGCTGCCGCAACGGACATCCCCGAACCTGTTACCTCGACTAGCATACCTGAATTCATTCCTCTTGCAGATGCTGTCCAGGATGATGTTCGCCAAGTTCATCTCAGTTACGAACGCGATCACCAACAGCAGCCGATGCCCGTCGTCTCCGACAAAGCAGTTCGTGTTACACCTGACGAAATTGGGGGGGAAGAAGGACCAGAAGAAAATTTCGCAGGTGCAAACGAAAAACGTCCGCGTTTTACAGAAACAGGATTACAGATACTGGGATTCGCAGTCGCAGTACAGTACAACGACAGTAAAATACCTGAACCGTTCGACAAGCTCTTACGAGTCCTCACCGAGAGAAATGGCGCGAAGCCATGGATAAAGAGCTAGCAGCTCTCAAGAGTCGCGGAACATGGGATTTAATACCGACTTCAGAAGTAAAAGGAAAGAAGGTACTTACCGGAAAATGGGTCTTCCCCGTCAAGACAAATGCAAATGGTTCGTTTGAGAAATTCAAGGCACGATGGGTCGTTCGCGAGTTCGAACAGACTTACGGCATCGACTACGAATTAACTTTTGCTCCTGTCGGCCAACATACAAGCGTTCGGATTCATCTTTGTGTCGCCGCCTGCCGTAATCTCCGACTTCGACAAATCGACGTGTCGAATGCGTTTCTCTATGCGCCTGTCGACGCACTTATCCTGGTAGAGTACCCGCATTCCTATACTACTAACCCACCGAGCATTTGCCATCTCCGAAAATCCCTGTACGGCATTAAACAGGCACCACGACTCTGGCAACAGTACCTACACTCGCAGCTGATCACTGCCGGATTTCGTCAGTTACCGCATGACCAGGGAATGTATCTACTGACCGACGGCAGCAACTATATTTTACTTGTCGCCTACGTCGACGACATCCTCTTCGTCAGTACTACCAATTCTCTTGCCGATACCTTCATACTTAAACTACAGAAAACTCTACAGCTTACCGTCACTGAAACAGACTCACAGTTTCTTGGCCTAAACGTTACCTACTCACCGACGAATATTCATCTCACCGCTTCGAAGTACGCAGCAACTCTTGCTGCCAGCTTTAACCTCACACCTACTACAGTCTCTACACTATACTACTCACTACCGACTGACCACAAACCGAACACCGCACTTTTAACTTCAACCAGTTCACAGATCTTTCAACAGCAGCTAGGCTGTCTACTCTTCGCCGCTGTCACTTGCCGTCTTGATCTAGCCTACGCGGCCAGTCAGCTCGCTCAGTTCCTACGCCGTCCTGAGGAGGAGCATCAGCTTGATCTTCTCCACGCGCTTCAATATTTTATCTCGACACCTGACGTCGGTTTAGTCTACAACGTCATCAGTTGTAAAACACTCTACCTACATGGTTTTGTCGACGCCGATCACGCTGCTGATTCTACTAATCGACGGTCGCGCACTGGGTTCATCTATCGACTGGAACCTATTGGACCTATCTCTTGGAATTCTATGAAGTAGGAGCTGATTGCACTCTACTCTGCTGAAGCTGAGTTTATTGCTGTATGCACAGCAACACGCGAAGGACTCTATCTACAAGAACTATTGGAAGAACTTGGTATACGGGATCCATACCTTATCCCCAACTGTAGCCAGCACCCTGTTCTTCACAAGGGCGACTTGCCTCAGTGCAGACATCCAAAACGGATCAGGCAGCCCTGCACGCCCAAGGAGAGTGTGTGCCCCCTCCTGCAGGGTCCTGTTGAACCTCTCAGCCACGCCATTCTGCTGCGGATTGTAGGGCACTGTCAGTTGATGTTGGATCCCCTTCCTTTGCAACTCCCCCTCAAAATCAGCTCCAATGAACTCCCCACCATTATCACTGCGGATCACCTTCACCTTGTGTCCGCATTCCCTCTGAGCTCTAGGCATCCACTCCTTAAGGACAGCTGCTGCCACCTCCCCCTTGCTCTTCAAAGGGTAAACCCACACTGCTCGAGTGTGGTCATCCACAATTGTCAAGAAATAGCGGCTGCCTGAGAGGGAAGGGGCTCTTGTGGGCCCCACCACATCCATGTGCACAAGTGCAAGTGGGGTCTTGGCTGGTCCTGTAGTGCTGTTGAAGGGGAACTTGGAGAACTTGGTCTCCAAGCATGTAGGGCAGCTCCCAATCTCCTTCACTCCCCCTTTCACCTCCAAGCCTTTCAGGCTCCCATCCTTCACCAACTTCTGCAGCATAAGGAAGTTCACATGACACAGCCTCTCATGCCATGTCTCCCAATCGGCCTCTCCACTCCTTGATGAAGCCTTAGCCCATGCCGCACTCGCATCCACACCAGCAAGCACCTCACCATGTGTCTGCTGCTGCTGCACTTTCTTGACTGCTTCCAGGACCCCATCAGTTGGTGCAGTTGCATCTCCTCCAGCTGTTGCCTTTGCCGCTGCTGCCGTTGCTGCTGTTGGAGTCTTCCCATTCCAAGGGATGATGGGCAGCTGCCACAAGTCCTTGATGCAGCTGGTCTCCTCTTCCAGACTCCACAGCACCTTCTTCCCAAGCTTAGCATGGCAGCTGGTTGGTCCAAAAGTCACTTCAGCCTTACTCTTCTGCAGCCGTCGTACAGAGAGAAGGTTAGCCGACAAGCCTTCAACCAGCAGAACATTCCCAAGCCCCACAAGCTCTCCATTAGCTCCCTTAACCTTAGCATTTCCAACACCAATGACAGGGAGCAAAGCACCTGACACTGCTGCCACATACCTAATCTCCCCAGGGGGTTTTACCTCAAAAAGCAAATCTGCCCGTGGGGTCATGTGACTGGTGCAACCTGAATCAATCACCCAGTGCGTGAGAGGGTGCATCATAAACTTTCCCACAAATCCCACATCACCTGCATGCCCATGCACATCCTCAACCATGAGAAACATCCCAGGATAGGTATTATCTTGAGCACCTTCACCTTGTGCACCTGAGCTTTGCACAGCGCCACCTTGTGCGCGTTGCCCGACCTTCTTGCAGTACCAGTAGGTGCCCTCCATTTTGGTACTCCCCCTGCCACTAGAGCTCCCATGCCCCTCATTATAGTCATCTCGGCCTCTACCTCTGCCAAAGCTCCTTCCACGGCCTCGGCCTCTCCAACCCCCTCTTCCTCTCCCGCGCCCTGCAGCTCCATACCCCTCAGCAGTCTTAGTGGAAGCACCACCTCCCACATGGCGTCTGCGGAAGTCCTCCTGCAGAATCTGCTGCCTTAGCCACTCAGGTGTCCATTGATCTTGCTGAGAGTTGAGGGTGTGGATGAGGTTGTCCCAAGAGTTGTCCAACATCGAGATGATCTTGGTGCACTGCTAAAGCTGAGATACACTGCTGCCCGCTGCTGCCATCCTTGCATAGGTGTCCTTGATCTTGTCAAGGACCGGCTTCACATCGTCCCCTGTTCGCATGGAGATGGCAGCAAGTTCCTTCTCGAGCACGATCACCATCGGGAGAGTGTTGGGCTGAATCACATCGCGTAGTAGTTTCCACGCCCTTGGACCCGAATCATCAGCTTCCACAAGATCCTTGATGTGCTCGAACATCTCCTTGTTGACCGATTGAAGGATGAGGTCGAAAAGCACCATGTTTTTCTCAATCCACCGTTCACGTGCTTTGCCTTCTTCCACCATCTTCTCCTCCCCAACAGCAATCTTCAGTAGCTTGTAGCGTTTGAAGACACTCCTCATCCGTCCGCTCCATTCCTCATAGTTGGAGCCATCCAAAGCTTCAACTTTTGATGGCGGCGGCTCACTTGTCTTCTCAGGTACAGCTCCTCTTCCATTAGCATCTCCTCCTCTCTCATTTATCTTCTCCTTGAGAAATGACGAATTTCAGCTCCCCTTTGCTGTCCACACTCAGCTCTCTCGATATTTTCACAAGTGTCGGCGTCCACGGAATTTCGACAGAGTTTCCCCTTAGCGGAAGACACATCCAACCTTTAGAACACCACTTAGGCACACCCACAGGCCATGATGGGTCTAGAAGGGTCTTCAACCTTCTGTAGACTCCTCTTAATGTCCTTAATATTGCTATGATACCACTTGTTAGGATTAAGGACGGAGTCTAGGTGAACTTAGGAGCTAGAATTACTCAAAATATAAATCCGAAATTCTGGACAGAAAAGTCGTCTTCACAAGAAAACTTGGATATGTTGTAGCTTTTAATCTTAGCTACCGTTCCCAATTTCAATCATGTCGATTGATGGAGTATTCGCGACGCTATGTCTTTCGACGCATTGGGGGGTAAGCTGTAGGAGGAGAACTTAACTCAATCTCAAAAGTTGAATCAAAGTTCAAGAATCTCACAAGGAATTAGAGGAGCAAGAGAAAGGTTGGGATAGGAAGAGAGGGACGAGAGGGAATGCCCTAAGAGAGACTCCAACCAAGGAAACCCCATAAGCACAAAGATTCCCTTCCTGTAGGAACCCCAACTTTGACATTTGTCCCTTCCCAACCAATCCACCCAAGTTGGCCACCCTTGCCAACCTAGCTTGGTTGTTCCCAATCAATTTGCAGCTGTTACAGTAGAGTGACAAATTTCCCCAACCCCAAAGGTCCCAACTCCATATAGAGTCACTCCACAACTTCACTTTGTAACCGCCGCAATTGTAACGCAAGCTCATGAACTTTGAATCTTCATAGCTTTCACGTTCTTGCTCCGATTGAAGCGATTCTTGTTGCGTCGGAAAGATCTTCTCAAGATCTATCATCAAAAATACCATGCTCAGACAGAATAACACAAAACACATTCCCAAACTCCAGAACACACACCATACAAATTCTTTCACACACTGTCCAACCATACATGCGAATTGAAACAGGGATGGGAGGCAGACAGAATGTGATAGCATATGATGACATCACACAACATCTAGAACCACTGCAGCACTCTTCCATGTTCTGAATTTCGTGGTCCTTCCTGTTCTGGTTGGACCCATGCTTCCAGTTGGGGATGGAAATGCTCCGCCGCGTGGCAAGTTTCAGCTCCGCAGTGATTGTGCTCATCTTTGTTGCGTAGACCACTTCGACCCTCTTCTTCCAACCCCTCTTTTCCATGTATTTCTGTTACATGCATGTTAAAAATACATGACAGTTACATGCTTGGTCTCAATCAGCTGATGGATGTCTTACAACAACAAATGCGTCAAACTATCTTAATTTGCTCTACCAAGAAGTCCTATCAAAATCGATCACCTCAGGAACCACCCACTCATTGACAAAACAATCGATCTGGTCCTGATCGCAGTGCTCATATAATCCCCCGGGCATCTCAGGGTATAGGGATCCAATGACAACGTAAAATAGCCAAGGCAGCTGCACACGCGCCCACTCATGCTCGCCTAGCAATCTCAAGTACTCGACATAACAACGAAATCTGTGATTTCTAGGAAGAACTGGATTTCCTTGTCGGTCTACTGTGAAATTTTCTCCACAGCAAACATGGACAATTGCCTCTACCGTCTTGTCCTTGTCGTACCCATAGTGCACTGACTCCTGCGAGAACCCAAGGGAATTGGTGGCCCACTGCTCCAATACAGCGTTCTGCTTCGGGAAATCCTTAGCAAAATCAACTAGTGATAGCACCCTAGACGGTGCGAATAGCACTGGAGGTTTGCCTGTTGGGGCCCGCTCACGTCGTGCTGCCACATGCCCGCCCGTCTGGATGCTGCTTTCTCCCCACCCACTCAGACCAACCTGCCTCCCTCGCCGAGCTTGACTCCTTACGCTCCAGCGTATAGGGCGCTTGTCCTCACGGTCGCTGTCCGACTCTTCCCCCTCAGTTCCCAAGCGAGTCCCGAGGCGACACTTCACCCACCGGGACCGTAGCATGTTTGGGAGAGCGGACTCGTGCGTACGAACCTGCCACAGGTTCGGATGGCATGGGTTGTGGGATTCGGGGGCATCTTTAGTTGGAGAGGGATGGAGATGTGTAGCAGACGGTTTCACGGGGGGTTGGTGGGGGGGGGGATGAGCAGCAGAGAGTGGGCGCAGCAGAGAGTGGGAAAAGCAGAGAGTGGGCGCAGTAGAGAGTGGGAGAAGCAGAGAGTGGGCGGAGCAGAGAGTGGGAGAAGCAGAGAGTGGGCGCAGCAGAGCGTGGGTGCATCAGATAGTGGGAGAAGCAGAGGGTGGGAGCAGCAGAGAGTGGGCGGAGCAGAGAGTGGGCGGAGCAGAGAGTGGGAGAAGCAGAGAGTGGGAGAAGCAGAGAGTGGGCGGAGCAGAGAGTGGGAGGAGCAGAGAGTGGGCGCAGCAGAGCGTGGGTGCAGCAGAGAGTGGGAGAAGCAGAGAGTGGGAGAAGCCGAGAGTGGGAGCAGCAAAGATTGGGAGAAGCAGAGGGTGGGAGCAGCAAAGAGTGGGGGCAGCAGAGAGTGGGGGCAGCAGAGAGTGGGAGAAGCAGAGAGTGGGCGGAGCAGAGGGTGGGCGAAGCAGAGAGTGCGTGTGGCAGAAAGTGGGCGGAGCAGATAGAGGGAGAAGCAGAGAGTGGGCGCAGCAGAGCGTGGGGGCAGCAGAGAGTGGGAGAAGCAGAGAGTGGGCGGAGCAGAGGGTGGGAGAAGCAGAGAGTGGGCGCAGCAGAGCGTGGGCGCAGCAGAGAGTGGGAGGAGCAGAGAGTGGGCGGAGCAGAGCGTGGGTGCAGCAGAGAGTGGGAGAAGCAGAGAGCGGGAGAAGCAGAGAGTGGGCGCAGCAGAGCGTGGGTGCAGCAGAGAGTGGGAGAAGCAGAGAGTGAGAGAAGCAGAGAGTGGGCGCAACAGAGAACGGCCCGACAGTGGCCCGTGCATCGGGTGCGTGGAAAAAGGACTCGACAGTGGCTGGGGGGTTGTGGTACAGGCACCGTACCTTGGTGTTGAGGGTTCGTGCCGCTTTGCAGAGAGGCGGCCGGGTCCGCAGGCCTAGTGCTGCTGCTGTGCGTATTCCGTGCCATGTCCCCGCGGTATTGGTGGCTGTAGTTTCTTCGCGTGGGTTTTGTTCCAGCAGAGAACCAAGGCGGTGTCACTGTCGTGGTATCAGCACGTCGGCAGCGTCACAAATCTTCCTAGTCCCTCGAGCCCTCGGAAAGCACATGGGGCACGCTCTCCTTTGCGCCGCTCGAGGTGTCTATTCCCGCTGTGGAAATACGAGCTAGCTGACGGGCTCTATCAAACCAGACAGTGTTGAAGGTAGCTGATGACTGAACGCCGCGACCACTGTTGATTCTTAGTAACGTGTCAAATTGCGCGCCACGCAGCTATTCGAATCGTGTAGTGTTGGTGTTTGCTGTCTCTCGGCTGTTTGACTCAGCGTTCCAGGCACGTTTGTCAGGGTTGCATGCTGCACAGCCAGCCAAATTAGAGGTGGCTCAGGCACTGGCTGGGGACCCCCAACCAGCGGGGTGTTTTACTGCTGGGTGGAGCAGGCGTTTACGTGGCCACAAGGCGACGTTGTCGCAGGCGTGGATGGTGGTTTGCATTTTGAATGGGAAGTTGGTTGGGCTTGTCGCAGGATTCGTTGGGGCCCCTGCAGACCTCAGTTCTCGGTTTGGTTGGTTCGGTTTGAGGTTGGGTTTGTGTGCGCGAAAAAACCGGACCTGTAAAGGTTCGCCAATCTCCCCGCCTCAACTTTGCCCCTCGCTGTCCAAGCCGCAACTACCTGGCCAACTTCGAGTGCTAAATGGTCGTAATTATGAGACCCTGGCTTTAACGGAATGGAAGCCGTTCGGCAGCTGTAGCAGGGCTGCCAGCCAGTCCAGCATGAGCGTCTCGAGCTCCGTGGTGACGGGGGCAGCGATCCAGGAGAAGCCGACGATGTTGAGCGTGCTGATGAGGGCGTCGGCGTAGATGTTGGCGGCTCTGGTGGGCGAGGAGAAGAAGGCGAAGAAGGACGGACTCTGCCAGTGGGTCAGCCCGGTGATTGTCGCTGTGGAATTGTCTGCCCAGGGGTCAGTGGACACAGTAGGGGAGAAGGGCGGGGTGAGGGCGCTGATGAGAGCATTGACGCAGATGGCAGCAGCGCTGGTGACCGAGGAGGAAAGGGCGACGAATGGCCGGGCTCTGCCAGTGGGTCAGGCCAGGCAGAATGGTGCTCGAGGTGAAGGGGTAGAGGGAGGGAGAAGGGGGGTCATTGAGGAGACGCTCTGGCTGAGGATGAGGGCGCGGATGGTTGCAGGAGAGATGCCTGCGAGGAGCAACTCAGCTGATGGAGGGCTGAGAGCAGAGGAGGAGATAGGGAAGGGGGCGGAGAGAAGGTGCAAAGTGATGGAGATGCACGAGGCACTGGTGGTAGAGTGCACCACAGGCAACTCCTCTTAGTGAACATGGAGTGAGTTGAGAGTGCGGCAGACAGCGGTGCTGTGTGGTGCTGCGTGGTGACAGGGACGAAGGCCGAGGGGGGCTCACGCGTGAGGATGCCTTCAAGTGGTTTGCCATACTCCGTGGCATGCGGTGGCAGCAGAGGGCACAGATAGCCGGGCTTCCAGGGGGTGCAGGGAAAAAGCGCAGCGCAGTACAGCACAGCAAAACACAGCAGGACGAGCAGATCAGAGCAGAGAACACACATGCGCATGCACAACAGCTTAGTAAAGAAGAGCATGCTAGAGTACAGTGAAGTATGCTAGAGTACAGTAAAGCATGCTAGAGTACAGTGAAGCATGCTAGGGTACAGTGAAGCATGCTAGGGTACAGCGAAGCATGCTAGGGTACAGTGAAGCATGCTAGGGTACAGTGAAGCTTGCTAGGGTACAGTGAAGCATGCTCTTGTACAGTGAAGCATGCTAGGGTACAGTGAAGCATGCTAGGGTACAGTGAAGCATGCTAGAGTACAATGAAGCATGCTAGGCTACAGTGAAGCATGCTAGGGTACAGTGAAGCATGCTAGAGTACAGTGAAGCATGCTAGGGTACAGTGGAGCATGCTAGAGTACAGTGAAGCATGCTAAGGTACAGTGAAGCATGCTAGAGTACAGCAGTGAAGCATGCTAAGGTACAGTGAAGCATGGTGGCAACAGCGGGTGTGAGTGCGAGCAGCAGCGCACCTGCACGGTGCTGCGTACGGGCATGTCGTCCACGTGCGAGCAGCTGCGCGATGAACTCCACCATGCGTGATGAACTCCACCATGTGATGGCCCTGCGGGTGAAACTCCGCTGCATCCAGCGGCCTCACTGCCGCTCCAGCCGTTGAAGCCGCACCCGCACTGTCCACGCCAAGGGCAGCAGCAGCGCTGCTCAGCGCCTCCTTCGCGTGCACACTGGGTGACGCCCTGGTGGCACCATTACCCAGTGCCACATGCGCACACTCCATGCTGATGCGAGTTGGCGTTGGGGGCATGCGTAGCGGGGCGTCAGCCGTTGATGGTGGGGTCGCTTTGATCCTCTGCAGGCGGCCCTCCGCGTGCTGCCACTCGTGGCACCACTGGCCTGGAATGACTCCTTCTCTCCCCTCACCCGCCACTGCCTCGTAGACTGCGCTCAACTCGTTAGAAACTCCTTCCTGTGCTGTCAGCCTGTTACAGCATCGCAGAAAAATTTGGGCCTTCAAATTAGGCCCAGTTACTTTTGCACCCAAAAAAGTCCACAAAAAGATCTGGACAACTGCGTAAAAGCAACCATGGCAGATGTGACTTTTCTTTTTTTTTTGCTCCTCTGTTTCACGTGCTCCCCGTCTGTTTCTAGCATGATATGCTGACTATCGCCTTCACGTTTTGTCCGCTATGCACTGTTATGGTCATAGAATCAGTCGCTCATTAATCTATTGATTGGTTGCTCAGAAAAGCTCTTGGTACTGTTTCTTTCACCCTCTCTTATCTCTCTCTCGCGTGTGATCGCTTGCGCTTCTTCTTTTTTGTTATATCTCCCGACATACAGTACCTTCCCATTTTCGTGGCATGTATAGCTACCTCTTGTGGGTTTCAGCCATGCTCAGCATATTCCTCATTTATCTCCCCACGTTGTATCATCTCATTTGCTGCCATCTGTCATTTCTCTAGATTGCCTGCACATCCAGAACATGGCGGTAATCTCCACGTTGCCTGCACATCGAGAACATGGCGGTGATCTCCAGATTAACATTGCCCTAAACCCTAGACGCACGTATTTCTCCATTCGCGTGCCTTTCTTTATCTCCCATGTTTGTGATGAGTTTTGTATTCTCAAGACATCTAACCGTGCAGTATGTGCAGACTATGTGATGAGAAGCATCGGGTACGAAGGTACGCATTTGCGAGTAAAACGTTTTTAGCATATGCTTGATGTCACACACTGAGTCGTTCATGCATGTGTGCAGGAACTGCTCCGTTCTCTTAAGACAATACAAGATTTACACGTGACACTACAAGTTGCAGAAATTCCCGATTTAGGGTGCCTCCATGTTTTTTTTTATCGCTAGGAAAATGGTTTTGTAAATAACATGATGTTTTCAGTAGATACATTATGTACATGTATATGTGTTCATGGTGATGCTTTCTATAAAATACGCCATCGAAAGTCAGCAATGAACCGTAAAAGCGTCTGGAACCAATTTGCGGAATTTGTGGGAGCCAATGCTCTCAATCAATGAGAGGCCACCAATATTTTAGGTCGGTGGCCAGCTGCTCTTGTGTCCCATACGGGGACTGACAATTTGTATGCACTGCAGGGGTTGTTGTTGCGGGCCCAGTTGTTTGCTTCCTAGAGGTTTCCATGTGGTGGGAGGAGACTCGAAAACCGTTGCCACGTGTCACTGTTGCCTGGTATGCTACGAAGTCACATTTCCGTAACATGCCCCGTGCATATACGTGTCTTGTTCATGTACTGTCAGCAGTCGCTCCCGTCACATTTTTGCAACTGAGCTGGTACGTTGGACAGGGTCACTTTAGACCTCAACCTTTTAGTAACCGTGATCAAGTAACGGAAAAGTCACGGATGTAAGGAATTTTATTCCTTACCGGGTTGTACTGCAATCGCGTACACCCGAACTCTCTGCAGACCAGGCTCGGTCCGTTTCTGACGTGGCCGCGAGGCACACCCGCGCCGCCTCCGACCCTTTCGACCGCGCCTGTACCCAACCTAGCCCTCCGGGCTCGCTATATAATGCTAGGCTATCCTTCTTGTACTCATCATTATAATTCCGCGCACTCTCAGTTATTATTCATAACATCTGGTATCAGAGCTACTTTCCTGGTTCACCCCGCTTTCTCAGGGTAGATTATTTCCAAGGCGTGGTTAACCCTGTGGGGCTGCAAAGCGGTTGTCCGTGAGCTAGAGTTATTAGCTCACACAACTACGATAGCGTTTGCGCCCCCTACGGTTTCTTACCACGGCCTTCCCCCTGCCCGAAAGGCGTAGCATTCGCATCATGTCCCAGGCCCAGCTAGACGAGGTCATGGCTCAGATGCAGGCAATGCAAGCCCAGATGGCGAGTTTGAACAGTGAAGTTGTGAGACTTCGGACGGAGAACACCGAGCTTCGCCAGACGCGTGGTGAAGCGCGTCAGGAGTCGCCTGGAGTTGCCGAAGACGAGGTCAAGCAAAGTGCCGACGACGCAGCGAGCGAAACCGTCCTTGACGAGCTCGCAAGGGAGTTGGAGCAGGACGACGTGCGTACTGTGACCGTAACGAAGATTAAACTCAAGCCAGCAACACCGCCCCCGTTCAACCCTTCGGATAAGGCGACGACGGTGCAAGGGTGGCTGTTCAGCATGGAGCTGTTCTTCACGGCGGCAAGTGTGCACACCGATGATGCGCGCATTAATTATGCCGTGTCGCTGCTCCGAGGACCGGCGTTCGATTGGTGGCGACGACAGTTGGCGATTGGGACTCCGGCAGGAGTGAAGCAGGCGAAGGACGGAACTTTGGACTCTTCAAACCAACAGGCAGAAACAATATTCGGTACGACCACGATTCGTACGTGGAAACAGTGGGGCACAGCTCTGCGGGCTCGTTTTGAGCATTCATCCGCCTCAGACGACGCTCGTATGAAGCTGCGCAACTGGCGGCAGGTGACTACTGTTCAAGATTACACTGCGTCCTTCTCGGCACTTGCGGACCAAGTCGACGACCTCAGCGAAGCGGAAAGACGGTACAAATACGTTAGCGGGCTGCATTTCGATATTCAATACGAGTTGCAGCGGTCCCGTCCCAAGACGTTCGATGAAGCCGTCCAGCTGGCGTCAGCAGCCGATGCACTGCAGCAGTGGGCGAGAAAGAACAACAGGGATGTTGGTTGTTTTCGTGGACAGTCTCCCCGCCCCACGATCAATGGCGTGTCAGCGCCCGATGAAATATTTCACGGGCTATGTTTTCGATGTGACAAGCCAGGTCACCGAGCTAAGTACTGCCCGACGGTGCCCAAGAAGATGAAGAACGACAAGGAGAAGCCGGGAAATGGGAAAAGTCAGTAGCAGACGAGCCCCCTACTGACGAGGCTTTGTCGCACGAGCTTCAACGTTCCCACCAAGTTGTGGTACCGATACACGCTATCGACCGCACTCGGACGAATAACGGGAGCGAACCTGAAGATCACCCAGTGCTGGTAGAAGGCAAGGTTAACGGCAAAAAAATAAAGTTATTTGTGGATGGCGGAGCTAGTCACAGTCTCATACACGTGACAACAGCAAAGCAGTTGAAGCTGACGTTGGAAAAATGTCTTCCCGAAATTGACGCGCGACTGGTGGACGGAACTCCACTTGCAATTAGAGAACGAGCGAGCATTGTGCGGATGAAGTGTGGCGACGACTTCGGATTCAGCATGCCCATGCTGGCCACGATGCTAGACGGCTGCGACATTCTGCTTGGGCGTGATTGGCTGCGAAAATACAATCCGAGGATTGACTGGACAACTGGCGAATGCAGCGTACACTGTGCGAACGGGTGGCGCGTACTTCCAAGCTGGCGTGGGAGAGATCCGGTGTCGACACGTGTCAACGCCATCACCCTCCAGCGAGCGGTTAAAAAAGGAGCTGACTTGTACGCCGTCCACCTGGCCGACGCGACGGTCGATGACACGCCAAAGGACATTGACACACTTTGTGCCAGTATCCCTGCCGAGCTCGCCGTGCTGATTCGACAATACCCGGATATTTTTCCGGACGATCTGCCAGCAGGACTGCCACCCGAGCGCCCCCAGGACCACAAAATTGACCTGAAACCCGGCGCGCAGCCTACAGTCAGGACCCAGTGGCGGCTGACTCAGCCGGAGCTCACGGAGTTGCGAAGCCAGCTGGACTACCTCTTGGAGAAGGGGTTCATTCGGCCCAGCACCTCCCCGTTCGCAGCACCTATCCTGTTCACGCCCAAAAAAGACAGCGGGCTGCGAATGTGCATCGACTACAGGGCGCTAAATCGACGAACAATCAAGTCCCGCTACCCAATCCCACGCGCGGACGATCTTCTCGATCAACTTCGCGGAGCTCGCTTCTTCTCGAAAATCGACTTACGCGGCGGTTACCATCAGATCCGAGTCTTCGCTGACGACTGCCACAAGACGGCGTTCCGAACCCGCTATGGCAGCTACGAGTACACAGTGATGCCGTTTGGCCTCACGAACGCGCCCTCCACTTTCCAACTCACAATGAACGGCGTATTCCGAGACCTGCTCGACAAGTGTGTCATCGTCTATCTTGATGACATTCTGATCTATAGCAAGACACAGGAACAGCACCTCAAGGACCTTGAGCAAGTTTTCCGGCGGCTGCAAGAAAACCGGCTCATCACGAAGGGCTCCAAGTGCGAGTTCCTAAAATCCGAACTGGAATTTTTGGGACATGTCGTGGGAGCGGACGGCATAAAAATCGACCCGAAAAAAATCACAACGATTCGCGACTGGGTTCGCTCAACGACGCAGCGGTTTGGTCACGGAGGTGGCTCGTACCTCCATGATCCATTCCGGTGCACCCCATTTTATGTGGTCGTTCGCTGTTCGCTACGCCGCTCACCAGCTTAACCTCTGGCCGCACTCCCAGCGGCCACATGTTTCGCCGACCCTTCTTTGGACCGGGCTCTCTGGTGACGCGTCTGCGTTCCACGTTTGGGGCTGCCTTGCTCACGTTCGTGCCTCTGGCACGGACAAGCTCACTGCGTGCGCTGTTCCCTCTGTCTTCCTTGGTTTCCCGCTTGACACGTCTGACAGGCACTTTTACCGCCTGCCTTCTCACCGCTTCTTGCACTCGCGTGACGTCATTTTTGACGAGTCCATCTCCTTCTACCACCGCTTTCCCCACCAAGGTCTCCCGGTTTCACTGCCCCTGTTTTTTGTTCCCACTCCCCCAGTAGCCCCTGCCCCTCCCCCTCCCTGTCCTGCCCCGTCTGGTGTGTCGCATGTCACTCCCCTCCCGTCGCTTGTCCCGGTTGAAGAGTCGGTTGACTCCCGGCGTTGGTTTCACCGCCTGCCTCTGCCCCAGTGTCTCCTCCTCCGCTGCCGCCGCCGCCGCCGCCGCAGCAGCAGCAGCCGTCGCCGCCATCTCCGCCGCAGCCGCAGCAGCCGCCGGGGTTCGCGAGTTCTGGGGGTGCGGTCGTTAGGGAGGGTGCTAGTCCTGGGGTTACTGTCGTGGCTTGTCCCGGTGGTCTCGGGGGTGGCATCGGTGCTGGAGAGGTTTCTCGTTCTACGGGTGTTGGAGTGGAGTGTCCTGGAGGTAGCCGTTGTGCAGCTGGAGGTTCAGGTGTCGGCGTGAAATAGCAGTAGCAGCCATAGTCGCCGCGAGTGTCCACCCTTCGCCTCCTCGGTCTTCCCTACCCTAATTCCCCACCTGCGCCTCTCCTACCGCCGCCTCCTCTGCCTGTTCACGACCCTGTTTTTCCTCCGCCAACCTCGTCTCCGGCTCATTTCTCCCCTTGTTCTGCTCATGTGTCTCCTCCCCTGTCTCCTGACCCGACGCTCCCGTCTCACGTATGGTCTCGCCGTCCCTCCCGTGCTCGTCTGGCCTCTCCTGTTCAACGCTCCCACACTATATTACTTCGTTCCCACCCATCTCGTCCTCCCCTCCTCCTGTCGCCTCTTTCGTCGTCGCTTGTTGTCGCTCCGCCTCCTTTGTCTCATCTTTTCGTGCTGCTAGTCCTCCTGTTCCTCGTGTCCTGGACTCCCTTGTTACCGACCCGGCTGTTCCTGTCTCGAGCCTTGACGCGCTTGTCGCTGCCGTCGCTGACTTCGCCTCTACCCGTCGCCTTGACTATGCCACCATTGTGGTCTCTGACCCTGTCCGTCCTCCGTCCGTCAGAGGTGCTCCTACCCTTGGCAATGATGTCCAGAAGGACCGGCAGTAGGAGCTCGCTTTGTTGTCCGAGGCCGCGCCTCAACTCTGCTCAGTGCTGCTAGTCCCTGAGGGCGAGGCTGTTAACTTCTTCTAGACCTTTGCCCCGACCCTAAAGATGACTACTCTTCGTGCGCTACTACACGTAGCTGCACAGCGTGACTACGAGCTGCACTCACTTGACTTCTCCACAGTGTTTCTTCCAGGTGTACCTGCGTCGCTTGCCAGGCTTCACCGGCACATTCGTCCCAGGGACCCAGTGGCTCCTCCGACGTCCGATTTATGGCCTGCGGCAGGCGCCGCGCGAGTGGCACGACACGATGTGTGCTACACTTGCTGACCTCCAATTCTTTCCCTCGTCTGCAGACCCTTCACTGTTCGTTTGTGCTGGCCAGACCTCGTTCTACATCGTGGTCTGCATAGACGACCTGGTCTTTGCTACTGCAGACAGAGACGCACTGGCCTCCGTGAAGGCTGAGCTGCTGAGGAGACACACCTGCACTGACCTGGGAGAGCTACGCCGCTAACTTGGCCTGCAGATCTCCAGGGACAGAGCAGCGCGCACCATCTTTCTGATTTCAAAGGTTCGGCTTCTGGTCTCCTCTGCACAGCCCACACCAATGCAAGTAGATTATAGGCTCTCTGCTCCAGTCCCTGAGGAGTCTATAGAGCCTAGTGGTCCTTACACAAAACTCGTGGGGTGCCTCATTTACCTGATGACTTGCACTCGTCCAGATCTCGCATACCCCCTCAGCATCCTGGCTCGTTTTGTGGCCACAGGCAGACACCGACCGCAGCATTGGTCAGCCGCTAAGAGGGTTTTGCGTTATCTAGCAAGTACATCGGGCATTGGGCTAGTGCTAGGAGGACACAGGCCGGTTGTCCTTACTGGGCACACTAACGCTTCGTGGGCACGACGCTGAGACACTCAGGTCCTCCCAGGGCTATAGCTATAGCCTTGGTGCAGGAGCTGTCTCGTGGCGGTCCACTCGTTCGTCGTCTATTGCCCAGTCTAGCTATGAGGGTGAGATCTACACTGGTGCCATGGCGGCACAGGAGCTCCGCTAGCTGACCTTCTTGCTCACAGACTTAGGTGAGCGGCGTAGCTCTGCCTCGGTCCTGTACGCTGACAACAGTGCCATGATCCTCCTGTGTCAAGAACCTCGACTGGAGGGCAGAGCGAAGCACATCCAGCTGCGGTACTACCTCCTACGCGAGCCGCAGCAGCGTCGCCATGCCCGCGTAGTACACTTGGCATCCGGTGCTAACACAGCTGATATCTTTACGAAGGCGCTTGCGCTTAAAGATCATCAGAGGCACTGTTAACAGCTTGGTCTAGTTCCTCTAGCTTCTCACTTGCTTGGTCCTTCATTGTGTACTCCTTTTATAATATCTTGACAAGCCTTGGATTACACTTGTTTCGTCTGTACTCATGCTGACTGGTCTTCGGACCCTTACCCCAGAGGTTGGACTAGTGGTGCCACCCTGAGCTGCGTGTCTCTTGCTAGTCGCTGCCCCTTGTCTAACCTAGGGGGTGTGTCAACATATAGTTTGTGTATGTTATAGGCTAGCTAGGTGCATGCTTATATAGAGTACAACCCCGTAGGTTATATCCCCTTGTACCACCTCATTCTAGTCAATCATTCTCACTTTCACAACACGTTCGATGCGCAAAATATACCATCATTTGTACTATACAATAAATCACAATATTTGTGCAATTGTTCCAACTACGATTTAAAGCCCCTGGCTAAAAACACAAAGCAAGGGCTCACTTCAATCTTGTATATTTTTTGCTTGCAGTAAAATGTCCCTGCTTTTGGCTCTGAACAAAATATGGACACAAACAAAACCGGAAGCGATAAGGAGCGAGGACAGTCATTGGCGGGGGGCGGTTGTATCAGAATGAATCATGACTAGAATGGGGAGATACAAGGCAATATAGACTAGTCAGCTGTACCCACTAAGGGACAAACATATATAGTCTACAGTCATTGCATAACTTATGTTTGACACACCCCCTAGACTATATACGGGCAGTGCCTAGTAAGGGAAGAAGCAGCTCAGGGCGGCACTACTAGTCCAGCCTCTGAGACAAGGGTCTAAAGACCAGTCACAAGGAGTACAGACAAGGCAAGAGCAAGACCATGGCGGCACTACTAGTTCAGCCACTGGGTAGAGGCCACAAGGCCAGTCAGGGTAAAATATATATATATAAAGGACAGTACACAGTCAAGGCCCTAGCAAGTGAGAGGCTACAGGAACACGACCTAGCTGTACATAGTGCCGCTGATGATCTTTATAAAGATATCAGCAGTGTTGGCACCGGAGGCCAAGTGTACTACGCGCGCCTGGCGGCGCTGCTGGAGCTCACGCAGGAGGAAGTACCACAGCTGGATGTGCTTCGCTCTGCCCTCGAGTCGAGGCTCCTGACACAGGAGGATCATGGCCCTGTTGTCAGCGTACAGGACCGGGGCAGAGCTAGGCCGCTCACCTAAGTCAGTGAGCAAGGTCAGCCAACGGCGCTCCTATGCCGCCATGGCACCGGCGTAGATCTCGGCCTCACAGCTGGACTGGGCAACAGACGAGGAGCGGGTAGCTCTCCACGAGACGACACCTGAACCAAAGCTGAAGCAGTAGCCCTGCGAGGACCTGAGGTTCTCGACGTCGTCTGCCCAAGAAGCGTCTATGTGTCCAGTAAGGACCAATGGCCTGCGTCCTCCTAGCACTAACCCCATGCCCGATGTACTTGCATGATAACGCAAAACCCTCTTAGTGGCAGACCAGTGCTGAGGTCGGTGTCTGCCTGTAGCCACAAAGCGAGCCAAGATGCTGAGAGGGAATGCGAGATCTGGGCGAGTGCAAGTTATCAGGTACATGAGGCAACCCACCAGCTCTGCGTAAGGACCAATGGGCTCTTCCGACTCCTCAGGAACTGGAGCGGAGAGCCTATGGTCTACAGGCAGAGGAGTGGGCTGTGCGGAGGAGAACTGAAGGCCGAACCTCTGAAGGACCTGGCGCACCAAGTGCTACTGAGTCAAATTGATGGTGCGCGCTGCTCTGTCTCTGGAGATCTGCAAGCCAAGGTAGTGGCGCAGTTCTCCAAGGTCAGTGCAGGTGTGTCTCTTCGGCCTCTGCCTTCACCGAGGCCAGTGCGTCCCTGTCTGCCGTGGCGAAGACCAGGTCGTCTACGTAAACAAGGATGTAGAACGGGGTCTGGCCAGCACGAACGAAGAGCGAGGGGTCTGCAGTGGACGGAAAGAACTGCAGGTCAACAAGCCTAACACGCAGCGTGTCGTGCCACTCATGGGGAGCCTGCCGCAAGCCGTAGACTGGGCGCCGCAGGAGCCACAAGGTCCCAAGAGGGAAGGTACCAGTGAAGCCCTGCGGGCGGCGCAGGTAGACCTGCTCGTGTAGACTGCCCTGAAGAAACGCAGTGGAGAAGTCGAGGGTGTGTAACTCGTAGACACGCTGTGCTGCTACGTGTAGCAGCACCCAAAGAGTAGTCATCTTCGGGGTCAGAGCAAAGGTCTGGAAGAAGTCCACCTCCTCACGCTGACTGAAACTTCTAGCCACGTAGCGCGCCTTGAACACAGGCGGCTCTCCAGGAGGGCGCTTGACCTTGAAGAGCCATCGGCCATCGATTACGTTCACCCCAGGTGGGGGAAATACGTCGACGTAGGTGCCGGTGGATCTCCAAGATGCCATCTCCTGCTCCATGGCAGCTATCCACTTAGAGGCCCAGGGTCCCGAGACCGCCTCAGCGTAAGTGCGAGGGGTCGGGATGTCGAAAGCGTCGGGGTCACCCTCAGGGACTAGAAGCATAGAGCAGAGGTGGGGAGCACTCTCGGACAGGAAAGCAAGCTCGTACTGGCGGTCCTCCAGGATGTAACTGCCGAGGGCAGGAGCACCCGCAACAGACGGAGGACAGGCAGGGTCAGAGACCAGAGCAGTAACGTAGTCAAGGCGGCGAGTAGAGGCGAAGTCAGCGACCGCAGCGACAAGGGCGTCAAGACGCGAAACTGGAACAGACGGGTCGGTAACGAGAAAGGCAAGGACCCGAGGAACAAGAGGAAGAGCAGGCAAGCAGGTAGTCACACAGAGGGGGGGAAGCAACGACAAGGGAGGACAGAGGGGGCGACGGGAGAAGGGGTGGACGAGACGCATGGGAACGAAGCAACAGAAAATGAGAGCGTGAGACAGGGGAGACAGGTCGAGCACGGGAGAGACGGGAGACCAGACGTGAGACGGAGGAATCGGGTCAGGAGATAGAGGAGGGGACACAAGAGGGGAACGAGGGGGGGAACGGGCCGGAGACGAGTCCGGAGGAGGGAACACATGGCCGTAGACAGGAGGAGGAGGAGGCACAGGCACGTGGTGAAGGGACGGAAGGCCGAGCAGGCAAAGAGCGGAAACCAGCGGGGACTGCTGCGGCGGCGGTGTGATTCCGACAGCGGGACCGCAAGCTGCCTCGCGGCTACCTCCAGAACACTCCACGCTAGCACCCCAAGAGGCAACGAACTGCTGCGACGACGGCTGCAGCGGCGGCGGCTGTGGTGCCGACGGTTGCGACAGCTGTGGCGACGGCGGCTGCGACAGCGGTGGCGACGGCGGCTGCGGAGGCAGCGGAGGAGGAGACACCTGAGAAGGAGCAGGTGGCGAGGACTGCACCGCAGGACCACCAGAGTCAGCAGACTCCTCAACTGGGACAACCGACGGAAATGGGGTGACGTGGGACACATCACAGGGGGCAGGACAGGGAAGGGGAGGAGGAGGGGCGGCGACGACCGGGGAAGGGGTGACCGGGAACAGGGGGGGTAATAGGGGGACCGTGGTGGGGGAAGTGGCGGAAGAAGGAGACGGACTCGTCAAAGGTGACGTTGCGGGAGTGAAAGAACCGTTGAGACGGCGGGTGGTAGAAGTGCAAGTCAGACGCGTCAAGGGGGAAGTCGAGGAAGACACAAGGAAGGGTGCGGGCAGTGAGCTTGTCCATGTGTGAGCAAGGCAACCCCAGACGTGAAACACAGACACGTCACCATGGGACCCAGACCAAAGAAGGGTCGGCGAAACCTGAGGCTGCTGGGGGTGCAGCCACAGGTTAAGCTGGTGAGTGGCGTAGCGAACGGCGAACGCCCATAGAAAATGGGGTGCACCGGCATGGATCATGAAGGTGCGAGCCACCTCCATGACCAAACCGATGTGTCGCTCAGTGACCCCATGCTACTGCGGGGAGTCCGGCAAGGTGAACGTCTGGGTGATGTCCTCCGCACGGCAGAAACAACCAAGGACACCAGAGGCAAACTCGCCACCACGGTCGACCAGGAGACCGCGGCGGACACCTGCAGCGACAACCCACGGGATAAGAACGTCAGGCCCGTCGGCCTTCCACTCCAGGGGGAACACAGTGGTGTAGCGCGTGTTGTCGTCAACAAGCACTAGGAAGTAGCGCTCTCGATGCGGCCCATGGACGGGGGCGGGGCCCCAGACGTCCATGTGCAGAGTCTGTAGCGGTGCTGCAGTAGGGGGAAACGAGGAGGAGTGAGGGGCACGGCGGAGCCGGCCCTCAACACACGGCGTGCAAGGTGGGGCTGGGGAGGAGGGAAACTCGGGGAACGACCCGAGGAGGCCTAGGACGAGACCGTGCTGTGACATGTGACGCAGACGCGGGAGCGTAGGGTGACCTAGGCGGTGGTGCCAGAGAAGGGTCGGGTGGGTGAGAGAGCGACAGGAGCAGGCAGCAGCAACCCGAGGAGACGCAGCCACCTGGAGGGGGGTCCTAGCCGGGGGGTTCACCGTGTCTAGTGTGAAAAGGCCGGATACCAGGTCCCGTGGGAACGTGGACCGCGGGGCACCAGTGGCGGCCTCGGTACAGACAGCGTACCGCTCGTGTCCAGGGAACGTAGTGGTGACGCCAAGGTCCTGAAGGCAGCCGACACCAACTAGGTTCCTGGAGAACGAGGGGATGTGCAGACCTGTGAGCGAGCCCGAAGGAACCGCGGGGCAAGGGAGGGTGGTGGAACTGCGGGCGACTACAAGACCGGAGGAGGGGTCAGCAAGAGAGACTGCGGCAGGGACAGGAAGCGATGTCAAGGTGGTGGAGTCGCGGAAGAAGCACCGGGAAGCGCCAGAGTCGAGGGTGAAGGAGAGTGCGGCAGTGGCGGCCGGAGGCGAAGCAGTGACGGAATCACCAAGGCTAAACAAAGCAGGGGATCCTACGCCTGACGCAGCAGGGGAGTCTAAGCAAGGCACACCTACACTAGGCAACAAGGGGTAAGAACACGGAAGCACACTAGAGTCATCAGCCTACATCACATGCAGAGCAGTAACAATCTCTTCCATATCGAGATCAAAAATCTGAACCCTATCACGAAGCAAGTTGTGCCAGTCTAGGAGCTCGGGCGACAGGCCGAAGCGCTGACGAAACAGGTCGTCCAGGCGACGAAAACAGCGGACGGAGGTGTGACCGATCTTATCGCAAACGAAGCCACGGCGAGGACCGGTCTGGAGCAAGTATTAACAGCGCGCGTCACTCGAACCACCACCCGGCAGCCCACCACGCACACCACCACCACGTCCAGCGCTACCACCAGCGCCAGGCCACCCGGGCTGGAGACCACTCGCCCGTCTTTGCTGCTGCTGCGACTGCTGCCGGTGCTGCGACTGCTGTGCTGCGGCGGCGGCTGACGCGGTCCAGCTGCAACTCCGGCGGCTGCAGAGACGGCTGCTCGGCTGCACCTGTCAGGGTCCCCTCGTCTGCACCACCGCCGGGAGACCCTGCTCCAGCACCACCTACTCCTGCACCCTCACCCCCCGCCGCCACGCCCAACCTTGAGGCGGCGACCCTTCCCTGGACGGACCTGTGCTGGAGCGGCAGTCTCAGCCACAGCAGCAGAACCGTCGGAGAAAGTGCACTGAGCGGGGCACAACCCTGAAAGAATAGGGACCGGCACGGTACCACTGTTCTGAGCGATAGAGCGGTGGCGGCCTCTATAGCGAACGGTGTGTCAACAAAGTCAGTGAGGGTGAGGTCTGCAGGGTGGACGCTAAGGAAGTGGTCACGGGTTGTGGCAAGACGGTCAGGGAGGCGGGTGGCTAGCAGGTAGAGAGTAGAGGTGAGGGGCGGCTGGTGGGCTAGAAGCTGTGTGTCAGTGCAGGCAGCATGCCAGGTCTCATCTGTAGTGCGCAGGTGAGCGGCCAGGTCAGCGACAGTGGGGAAAGACGCAAGGTCAGGAAAGAGCATGGCAGGATCACGCGACCTACAGAGGCAGAGGGCGGGTGGAATAGCGCTGGACAACAACATCTAGGAAAGCCTGGGCAGTGGTGATAGACCTGAAGTGAGGTCGCTCGAACAGGGGGAGGGCATTGCTAATAGCAAGCTGTGCAACGGCATCACGGGACTGCCAGACAGAGCGACCAAGGGCAGCGACCGCAGCGAACTCACGCTCAGCGGACGAGGGGTCAAGAGACAGTGCAACGGGGGGTCAGGGCAGGGGAGGGTATCGTCAAGATGGACAGACAGCGAGTGGCCATCCTGCCGCTGACCAGTGAGGTGGCG
>BQMB01000439.1:0-16873 GCA_027943415.1 Closterium sp. NIES-67 | reverse complement strand
GGAGGCCGCCACTTGCAGCGGAAATAAGTCCGCTAACCATTGTAGAATATCTAACAGAAAGGACGTCTTGCAGCAAGAGACTCCTATGCCCAGATCTGGGCATAGGGAGAGGATTAGAGTGTACTGGTGGTATACAAGTTGGAACAGAAAAATGCAAATGAGACTAGGTGGCAGGTCTGAAAGACCTGCCGATAGATGAAGGAGTTTGTCTCCTTTACAGCAAACTCCTCTTCTAGTCGAATCACAATCTGTAAATTTTTTGTTACAAAAAAAAATCTCATATTTGTGAATTATCATAAGAATCAGAATTATGACAATTATGTTCGAGAGAGGGTTTTACTGTTTCATCATTTTCGAGAGGAGCCAATCGACCATGCTGAATGGTCTAATACATATCACAGATTTGAGCGAGATATTATCACGAAGGAACAAGAGTTCACGAAAGAGTTAGATACATGGGCTGACACATTCAAAGAAGCCGAACAAGCCAACGATGATCGCATATCAATTGAAACACAAGATTCAAATGATATAGTTGACCATATCGATCTTGCAAACGAGTTGGATACGCAAGATGTTGTTAAAAGGGGCACTGATTTGTTCAAGCATATCAACGTTGACAGTTCGGAATATATGCTCCTGGAGAAGATATTAAATGCGCAATTAGTGATCATGTCGTGCATCACATATGAACAAGTTATACACCGCTTCGTCTATAGATATCTGGTGGAGCTGGGGTGGGGAAATCGGTCCTCATTCGAGCTTTCACGGAAAGGATTACACAGATGTTTAACGCAACGATTCATTCTGACCCTACATCTCTCAAAGTGTTAAAATTGGCGCCATCCGGAGTTGCTGCTTTTAACATAACTTGGTACACTATTCATAACGCTTTAATGATTCCAATTATGCAAAATAGAACAATGTCAAATCTATCATGAGAACGAGTGAACACCCTACGGCCCAATTTATGTGACGTGAAGGTTGTTATAGTTGATGAAGTTTCAATGCTTGGCGAGCACACATTTCGATGGTTGGATTGGCGGCTAAGGGAGTTACGAGGAAAACAACACATCCCGTTTGGAGAATTACATGTCATATTTGTAGGAGACTTTTTTCAGTTACCACCGGTAGCCGATAGATACTGTTTTGCAAAGACAAAATCATTGAATACAATGGTTGAAGATAACGTATAGGAGCTACTCTCAATGGTTGAGTTGACAACTATAATGCGTCAAAAAGATGAGACCGAGTTTGCCGCACGCTTAAACCGATTGCGAGAGGGAAAACACTCTAGAGAGGATGTCGATTTCTTCTTATCGTTTAATACTTATGGTGAGCAAAAATTAAGGGGAAAATACATCCGCGGTCAGTATTAGGGTCCCAGCTATTACGTCCGGTCAGTGGAACACTATAGACAATCAAAATTAGTGAGTTCTTCACATGGCTAGTCATTCAGGTTCCACGTTTAGTCAGTGACTGCTGGTAAACATTTGTACGAATGGTCAGTAGACGTAACCCCCGCCCATTTTGGGCACTTTTCCCGCTCGCGGCAGCCCAAAAACTAAACGACTGTAATAATTGCGGGGTCGAGATTTTTTTTGCGCCAGCCAGGCGCTGCACATTTCGCCTTTACTCCAACCCTCGGCACTGTACATTTCGCCATCGCTCCAACGCTTGGCACTGTACATTTCGCCCTCACTCCAATGCTTGGTACTGTACATTTCGCCCTCGCTCCAACCATCGGTACTGTACATTCGCCCTCGCTCCAAATGTTATGTACCAAGTGTTGGAGTGAGGGCGAAATGTACAGTACCGATGGTTGGAGCGAGGGCGAAATGTACAGTACCAAGCATTGGAGTGAGGGCGAAATGTACTGTGCCAAGCATTGGAGCGAGGGCGAAATGTAGAGTGCCGAGGGTTGGAGTAAAGGCGAAATGTGCAGCGCCTGGCTGGCGCAAAAAAAATCTCGACCCCGCAATTATTACAGTCGTTTAGTTGTTGGGCTGCCGCGAGCGGGAAAAGTGCCCAAAATGGGCGGGGGTTACGTCTACTGACCATTCGTACAAATGTTTACCAGCAGTCACTGACTAACCGTGGAGCCCGACTGACTAGCCGTGTAAAGAACTCACTAATTCTGATTGTCTATAGTGTTCCACTGACCGTACGTAATAGCAGGGACCCTAATACTGACCGCGGATGTACTTTCCCAAAATTATGTGTCCAAAATATTTTTGGTAGAAGCGCATATATAAACGAATTCAACAATAGAAAGTTTGAGCTAATGCACAACGAGAAGCATATCATACAAGCATACAACTTACATTTATTTGACAAACGTTCCACTTGATGTAAGCGACCCTCAGCGAGCGCACCAAAGGATCCGAAAAAAACTGCAGGTCTTTATGCAACCTTATTCCTGTATGTTGGATGCAAAATTCATATTGTCTTAAATGTTGATACCACCGACGACCTTGCAAACGGTACGTCCGGCACAATACACTGTTTTTCTATGGATGAAGCAAATGAGGTCTCTATCATCTGGGTGCTATTTGACAACGTTCGGGTTGGTGCGAAAGGTGCGTATCAATTGTAGAAGCATGTTTACTACATCGGCAATAAACAATCATTTGTTAACCCCCATCGTTCGTGTCGAGCGAAAATTCTCTATTAACCGAATGTGCGAAGAGATTTCAAGGCTACAATTCCCCTTTTGCCCTAGTGCGGCTATAAGTATACATCGCAGCCAAGGATCAACGTTCGAATCAGGTGTCGTTCATTTTGAGGGGCCTGATTTTTATCATGCAGCGTATGTGGCTTTGAGCCGGTTCAGGTCACACCGTGCTTTGTATTTCAATGGTTTTTCTTAGCAAACCATTCGTATTGATGGTGAAGTCGTTAAAGAAATGGAAAGTCTTGTTTTAAGCTTACGATTTCTCCGGTCCCAATACATAATATCACATTGATTCCTTGCAAAGCAATGTTTTGCTTTCAAAATGTGCGGAAACTAAAGGATATGGATGCCATTCTTGGTGGACCATCTATTCGTCTGTTTGAATTTGTCTTATTACTCGAGACGCATTTAGCGGTATCTGACATTACTCGGCCCAATGAATATGGGTTCAGCATATATCGACAAGATCGTGATTTTGGGGGTATCCAGATTGCGCATAAATCATGTGTCTCTGTAATACATGAGGAGGACTGTGAGAAAATTCAAATTGTTGTGCTATGTTATAGTTGTTTGCCTGATACATACGTTTTATGTGTGTATCGTAATCCACAATCACCCTCTTCTAGGTCCCATCGATTTTTGCGGCGCATTGTAGACAATATTCTGTATGGCGAAGTCGTTTTAATTGGTGACCTCAATTTTGATACAAAGAAATACATACCGCGAGGGTTAAACGAGTTCATGGCTTCTTCATCATTGTCTCAGTATGTTAAATCTTCCACGACCATACGAGGAACGTGTATAGACCATGTTTGGATTAACCAATCTAAATATAGCGTCGATGTATTCGTCGGTGAGACCTATTACAGCGATCACTTTCTTGTCTATGTTATAATTAAGTAACACGCCATTCTCCATGGCTTCATTTACTGCCTACATTACCATTGATTATGCAGATCCTCTTCCGTGGCCATACTGTCTGGCGTCTGAGGTATATACTAGATATTCGATATTTCTTTTGTTCATCCAACTATTTTCCCCTAAGTATTGGCATGCATGCGTGCCTCAATCTCCTATATGCAAACACCCAAACACTCAATTTCCTATGTGCAAAATGCAGAATCCTTGCATTATACTTTTTGCCGACCTTAATGCTCTCATAAAAAAGCATCCGGCAGATGAGTTTATGGTCCGTGGAATGGTCGTCGAAGTACACAACCACATTGATAAGGAGCTACAAGATGGCGATGTAATGGAGCTGCTTCTATGGGGAAAGCCAGTCTGGAGCACAGAAAATGCTCTAGTACCGCCAAGGAGTTCACTTTGGGAAAGACGTATGACTTCCTCCAAGTCGGTTCCTCCAAAATCAAAGACATGAAGTACGTATTGTTCTTGTGAAGTTTGTAAGTCTACGTAGCATGCTCTTTTCCAATAATATACTTGCATATTGGATATTAAAGTGTACATATATTATCCTTCTCATACTCGTTATCGTGCCATTCATATGTTATCATACTTCGAACTTCGTATTATAACATCTCTATGCTTGTCCGCAATAACGTAGCGAATGTATCATGTTATTAGGTGCGCATACAAATGTGCTAAATCGAATTGTTGCATGCGTTGTTTTCCCTTATTTTCCGCATATGGTGCGTTGGCAAATACATATAACAGGTACAGCATGAGAGGCTCTGAGGGACAACTTGTATGGGTCCATCGCGTCTCACGAACGATATTGACTGACCCGGATCACGCCATTAACTAGAACACATTCGTCCTGACCCCGCTGTTTGCTTTGGTTCCTGGTGGACAGAAACAGGTATGCTTTTTATCGTAAAGAGTAGAGAATTCATTATTGCCGTAATTGTACCTTTTCATAACCAAACCGGATCATCCCATTCACTAGATCACATTCGTTCCAACCCCACTGACTGCTTTGGCTTCTGCAGATATCAATGTGTATTGTGTTATTGTTACGAGTATAGATTTCGTCATTGCTGTGTCACTTCGCAACCAATAGCATTGATTTTAGCACTATCTACGTACGTAATAAAACCGTGTTCAACCCTTCTTACATTTGTATGGCACTCACTATTTTAATGTCCATAGCCCGCTTCGTTCCAGGTGGAGCTTACCATGCGTGTATTTTTCCCGAGCACCAGGGAGCGTGCGATCTACGAAATTCAGGACCATAGTGGTTCATTCGGGTACACTTCATTGGGTAAAACAGCCATTGCATTGAACTAGATTGTGCAAAGGCATGCGCTTGAGAAGGGAATTCACTACCAGCTCATTCGTGTATTTGTATGGATTACGGGAATCTACATATCGAACCGCCAAGTTATGACGTCACCAAGGTCCGTTAACAATGCCAAGTGTCTCGTCACTAAACTAATCTCCTTATTATCCCATGCTTTATATTTTCTCTGACCTGCATTGTTTATATGTGTTCACTATTGACTTGCTTTACAATTTTATCTCCATTTACGTAATGTATATATTTCTACTCGTTGTTGTGACCTTCATATCCCAAGTCCTTGAAATCACGGACGATGATGCAATCGCTCGCATTGCGCCGAACTTGAGCAACAGTGCACGTGTTTGTGAGGATTGGGGCGAAGTTTCTTTGTAAGTTATTATTTTCAATCTTACTCCGATATCCTTATTCTTTACTCAGTTACAATGCTAACTATGCCTAGTACGGTATACAATTAGCGATTGTCGTTGTCGGTTTGAGGGCCTTTCTTCTCATAACGTGCATGTCAATCACCATCATAGCACGAAAGCATTCATGTGTCTGCTTCGTTGCATTCGCTACTGTTTCGTAATATTTGTTTGCCACAATGTATTGCATGCTGTTGTAATGTAGTATCTCTATCATTCTCCGCCGTAATTTTTGACGGCGAATGATCCGAGACTCTCATCATTCATATGTAGCTTAGATAGTTGGCCCAAATCTCTATGTTATTCTTCTATTTTTATGTCGGTATGAGTATCGCCGACATATCAAATAGAATAGCATGGATTTTTGTCTTGCACGATAAAAAGGTTTGTTAAGTCTAACAATAATAGTATAATAATAATGGATAGAAAGATAGAAGAATAGAAGAAATATATAACAAAAATAATAGCAACAGTAGTGGTAATAATAATAATAATAATAATGGTAATAGGAATAGTAATAATAATAATTATAATAATACTAATAATAATAATAATAATAATAATAATAATAATAATAATAATAACTACAACAACAACAAAAGAGAGAAAACAAAACAAATACACACACTAGAAACAACAGAAATACGGTGTCAAGCTAGGAACTAGGACGCCATGAAATGGCGAGGGGTTTTAGGAGGTCGAGAGCTAGGAGGAGTAGTTAACGAGAGAAAAAGAGAACTAGAAAGGAAAAGAGAGAGATTCAAGGGCGGGTGCGCGACGGCAACAGGCCGACGTCACGGCCGCGGCACCACGACGACTCCACCACAGCGTGGCGTCGGAGCCGCGGCTGCTCGTCGACGCTGGGACGATAGCACACAAAGGCCGCCGCGGCATCTTGGAAAAGGTGCCACGGCGGCAGGCAGTAGGAAGGTCGCGACGGCGGCGAACAGGGAACGAGAACGGAGCGGAAGCGAGGAGGGGAGCAGGCCCAGGACGGGCGTCCTGCTCCGAAACCATGTCAATCTAGGAACTAGGACGCCATGAAATGGCGAGGGGTTTTAGGAGGTCGAGAGCGGGGTCCTCCTTAGCACACAAAATCCGTCTGTTTGTCATATTTTCAGACGATTTTTCGGTTTCTTCTGATTTTTCAGGCGCCCAAAAATAGAAATTCTGATGCGTTAGAAATTGAATGATAGTACTTCTGATTTTTCAGGAACTATGTACTTGTTCTTCTGACGTTTCAGACTTAGCGATTCTGCTCGTCTGCGAGCAGTTGCTGTATACGGCCCCCGTCTAGGCTGTGTGAGGGGCTAATTCTCCCTTGCACCAAAATTCATGCTTGCTTCGTGTTCTAGGTTGTGTGAGGGGCCTTATTGGCCCTTCACCAAATTACCATGCCATGTGCGCTGGAGGGCGAGTGACTGGTCTGATTGGCCCTTCACCAAATTCCCGTGCCATGTGTGATGTGTGCTGGAGGGCGAGTGACTGAGCTGATTGGCCCTTCACCAAATTCCCGTGGCATGTGTGCTGGAGGGTGTGTGAGGGCGCTGATTGGCCCTTCGTGTAGGGCAAATCAAGTCAAAGGGATGTGCTGTTGGCTGTACGAGGGCGTCCTCGTAACCACAACAGCCCAAAACCTCCCCCCCCCCCCCCCCCCCCCCCACCCCCCCGCACGCACCCACCCCAACCCCCCACAACTTGTACTTCGGAGGGCAGGATTCCCCTTCCCCGCCGCTGCTATGTCAAATCTCCCCACCACCCCCAGCTCGATCTCCCCCCCCCCCCCACCCACCCACCCTGCAATCTCAGTTTTCCCGCCCCTTAAATCTTCCGATTCTTCCCCAACCTCGGCCCGCCCGTGTCCTGATTTCGCCCAGCACGAGCAAATTCGTGTTTTTTCTCGCCACACGTTTCACTCGAACGTCCGCGTAATGACCCTCGGGCATTCAGAAATTCAACTTGGGAATTTTTGTTTCCCCCTGTCGCATGTGACATTACCGCAGCTAAACTGGAGTGTGACGATCATAAAATTTACAAGGTTTCATCTGAATTTTCAGAAATCGGTAATCATTTCGTCTGGAAAATCAGGAAAGGAAAATCCACACATCTGATGATCAGGTTTTGTATGCTCGAGACTGCATCTTCTACGCGAAACCTTTTCTCGATGACTTCGAACGCAAAAAGGATCGCCAGTAGCAGGATCCTGATGGCTACAGTGTCCAACGAAGTTTCGCCACCCCTCAAGACGAAGCAGATGCAGCCGAATAATATTATCCGCTCGACAGCGCAGCAGCAGGACCTTCTGCAGTTTCGCAACAGCCTATATCAGCAGCCGAACAATTGTTCGACTCCTATATTCTTATGACACGTGCCAAGAACACCGAAACCTCGCTCTTCATTCCACTCTCGGACCCGTTGCGCCCTGCCACGACACAGGCTGCCTAAAATTATGAGGAGCATCTGCGCCGACAGAAAACTGGCGCAGAATCACATGACGGTGCTTGCCATCTGCCATCCGAAATTGATGATGATGATGTCGTCGAAGTTTGCCAACATCATCCTCTTGGTGACCAATCGGCTCTGCAAATCTTTGGCCTTGCTGTTGCAGTTCAGCAACCAACGACTGGGATCGATGCGAAAACAGTCAAACAAGCCGTCTCCGGCGCTGATGCTGACAAGTGGCAAGCAGCTATGAATGCATAGGTAGCAGCTCTCGAGAAGCGGAAAACGTGGAAACTCGTTTCACGCGAAGCAGCACGCGGCAAGAAAATTATATCCGGCAAATGGATCTTTCGCATAAAGACAAATGCGTCAAGCAAACCAGACGGATTTAAGGGGATATGGGTCGTTCGAGGTTTCGAACAAACCCACGGCATTGATTACGACCATACTTTTGCTCCGGTCAGCCGTCATACTTGAGTGCAAATTCTTGTCGCCATTGCTACCAGCCACCACCTTCCACTTCACCAACTGGACATTTAAAATGTGCCTTTTTATGCAGATGTCGATGCAGATATTTTCGTCGAGCTCCCTCACACTTACGGTGACGGACTTCACACATGCAAATTACTAAAGTCTCTCTACGGCATCAAACAAGCTGCTCGTCTGTGGCAGCAGCATCTTCACAAGGTCCTGATTTCCCTCAACTTCGTGCAGCTGCCCCACAATCTTGAAATGTACAGACTCACCACTCCATTTCATCATATTCCAGCCGATCGCACTACTTATGTCACGCGAATAATCGCGATACACTACGAACAAGTACATCCGAATAGGCACTTCCTAGACTATAAATATGTCAGTATTACTCATTATTCTTATCATTGTCGTTTCAAACATTTCCAATACAATGTGTAAAGTCTTCCACCAACTCGTGGTTCCACCAACTCTAGATATTGGCCTCCCTAAATACGTGGTTCACCTTTACATGATGGCCAGGTGTAATGAAGCGCAAAGAGCGTGTGTGAAATAATTGAGTATCGAGGAAACAATATAATGGGACAACAGGGAGTATGGATATAGTTAGGCTTGGAGCATACAGTCAAGGCTCAGCAGAGCTGAGACATGTGGTTTGTAATTGGCACAAAGCGCCCAAATCTAGGCATGAAACAGCAAGGCGGGCAAAATGCAGAGCTGCACGGCAACCCCGTTATAGCAGTGTACGCCTTACTAACAAAAACCTGTGATAAGGACATACCATTATTGTAACGAAACTTGCTGGCGAGGAGAAGAATTGGTGTTACGTAGCCGATGTGAAGCATACAGTGTCTCGCCGTGCTACTGTAATTTTGAAGGACTGAAATCCAGATGAGTTTGCGATGAAGGCCAATTCTCCATTTCGCCGGCTCTCGATGTAACCCTTACGAAACGCTCACGACGAGATGTGGGGGCAAGAGAAACATTTGTAACTCGAGCCCATTTCGCGCCAATTCTCGAATGGATCTGAAATTAGGATTTCACCGAGAGCTTGAAGGCTGGCGACAAATATAGTTGAGACTAAGATCGCCTGCAGAAATTTGGACGACAACCTAAGTTTGGACCAGAAAGTTGGTTTCTCAATCTGTACACCTATTTACCCTGAAAACAGCAGACCCTAGGTTTGTTTCCAGTTTACCCTTTGCCGAGGCCCAGATCTCCACCTAAATGTGCACTGCAGGAGTGTGTTTTAGCGAAAAAAATAGCTGAGTAGTCAAGTCCCTATAAACTGCCTTGGATTGGGGAATGTAGGATTATTCGATCTTAAAAAAAAAAAAACGAGTATACCGGCCATTTAGACTGTCATCCCGAGAGAAAGGAAAGTTCCTCTCTTGTCCAAACTTCGGTTGTCGTCCAACTTCTGAAGGCGACCTAAGTCTGCGTTTAGTTGTCGCCGAAACCCGTTAGGTTTGGCCGACAAGCGTTTAGTGGAGCCTACGCCACCGTGTTATTTCAGTACGACGAAGTGACGTGTTACTACTACGCGCGTGCGAGCGATATGCGATTGTCGAGCGTCACAACCTAGTGAGCGCTTTTCTGTCCGCCTACATTGCCGTTTACTAAGCCTCTCACTCCATGTCCGACTTTCACGCTCTCCTCTCTCCCGCACGACACTCTCCACGTCTCTCCTGCTCTCCGCCCTCGCTTCGCGTCTCTCCCCTTCCTGCTTCTCTCTCTCCCAGCTTCTCTCCCCCCACCTTCCTCCCTCTACGTCTCTCCCTCTCCCCGCATATAACGCCTCGCTACCCACTGGGTCAAAATGAGGTTACCATATGGGCGCAGCGGAATTGCACGTTCACATCTCAGGTACGTTACACTCGTCCCCCCCTGGCGCCAACGTCCTCGTTGGCTTAGGGAGTCGGCCCCCGCAAGGACCTCGAGTTTCGCTGGTGGTCCAAGTCAGCGACTTCGCTGGTGATGCACAGCGGTTACCAGGATCGTTCGCTGGGTTCGCCCCTGGCTACACATTCAAGTTCTCGCCGAGGGCGGAAAATGTGACCAGCTGGGATTCAAACCCTAGGCTCTGATACCAGTATAACGCCTCGCTACCCACTGGGTCAAAACGAGGTTACTAGAGGGGCGCAACGGAATTGCACGTTCACATCTCAGGTACGTTACACTGCATCTCTCTCTCCTCGTCTCACTCTCTCTCCCTGCTTCTCTCCCCGTGCGCTATCTCCATTGTCTTTGTTCACTCTATTTATTCCCTTTATCTGCCTCCTTCCATCGTCCTTTATATATTCCCCCCCTCTTGTTTTCTTTCCTATCTCTTTCTTTCTTCAAGTTGCCTGCTGTCCTATCACATTCAAATCTCTGTTATGTCTAACAGCTCTCTGTGCCCCCTTCCCCCCTCCACCCCTCGTCGTTTTCCTCTCAGGTGTTAGTTTCGCGCTGCACTGATTGGCTGACCAGCATTTGTCAATTTTGAGCGGGAGAGCCAATAACAGCAGAATGGATGGCCTCAAGAGCATTTGACAGAAACGCGAGCAACATCAGCGCTTGCACAAACTGCAGCTCTTGCACAGACAACCCTAAAGTAAATCAGGGTGTAGGTGACTGTGTGTATTGTGGATATGATAAGTTGGACATCAACCAAGAGTACTGCATGCCAGACAAGCATTTATTCAGTGCGGGGCAGATGCCAACCAGTACGCCAACGACTCAATCTCATCATGATTGGTCCTCTGGCATTTATTCCACGTTGCTACACAACGCTTTCGTGTCAGCAACACCTCCTCGCAACGCGCCCTTGTGTTTAAAAGTTACCGCTGCTCTCGTATGTCTTTCCAGCGCTCCACTTCGCTGGAATAATATCAGTCAGCACCGCCTGCGACCCACCCCCCACCGCCGTCACGCGCAAGCTCACCTTCCTCCCCGCATCCACGATCTCCTTGGCGGGATTCATGATCCACGTGGCGCTCTCTCCCTGCGCGCTCATGCTCTTCCAGCTGCTCCCGTCCTTCGAGATCTCCACCTTCTCCACCCCGCCGGCCTTCGCGCCGCCCAGAATCTGAGCCGCGAACCAGTACGCGTTGCTCCCGGGCATGATCTTAACCGCCATGTTGGCGCTCTTAGGGCAGTCCACGCTGCGGTACTTAATCTCCACGCGGCCCGCGGACCGGTCGCGAACGATTTTGTCCCACGCGGTCGAGGAGAGGAGGAAATCGTCGCCTTGCTTCCCAACGGCGCGAACCGTCACGCTGCCGCTCTTGCAGCTCGGGTTGTTCTTGCACGAAACCTCGTAGCACGTGCCGCAGCCCTTGCCGCCGTTGTACTTGCTCCGAGGCACGTACGCGGTTAGACCGTTGTAGAAAAACGGGCTGTCACGGAAATTGCCTTCGTAATTGCACGCGCCGCCTCCGTAGTTGATTCCTTCGCTGTAGGTAGTGGAAATGGCGTTGGAGGGAGTGAGGGCAAGAGCTAGCAGGAAGAACACGAGGCACAGCACGCCGCTGACCTTGGAAAAGAGAGCCATCGCGGAGTATTGCGTAAGAGGGACGGAAATCGCTGAGTTACTTGGCTGCAGAGAGCCCTTAGTAGTTCAGAGAGGGAAGTA
Organism: Closterium sp. NIES-67; assembly: GCA_027943415.1. Lineage (NCBI taxonomy): Eukaryota > Viridiplantae > Streptophyta > Zygnematophyceae > Desmidiales > Closteriaceae > Closterium > Closterium sp. NIES-67. The sequence continues at coordinate 5,003 of BQMB01000439.1, read as the reverse complement.
ACGCCTTTAGAATGAGCAAGCGGGCTGGGAAAATGATACTCGATAACTAGAAGAGCTGAAGGTGAATTGAGTGATGAAAGGAAAGAAATAGCTGGATTTTGTAGTACTGAGCCCATGCGTCGAGCTAGGCTGGAACGGGAATAGTCGGTGTTGCACACCCGAGAGCGGCTTCGAGCCGCCATTGGGTGAATGCGTTTCCGGCTGCGCTCCAGAAGGTTGCATTGTGCTTCGTTTGTCTTGCAGGTGTACACATCCACAATTATTGCCCCCAAACTGACGGCGAATGGACGGCGAGGCTGACGGAACAATGTCCTGTTAGAAACTGAGGCGTGCGCAGTTCAAGAACTGTGATTTTGGAAACTCGGCGACAATATTTGCCGAGGAAACGATGTCGTTCCGTCAGGTCTTGGGTCATGGAGGAAATTTCTGTCTGCCGTAACGAACGACTATTGCACGTTCATGACGTCGCAGGTTCTCGGATTCGTCACTCGCAGCTGACAAGAAAGGACCACAATTATTGCCGAGCTCACTCCGTTGATGCGATTCGAACGAGCTGGCGAGAAACGAAAATGTAGAAGAGCCTTGCGACACTGATGTACACTCGCGACCATTACCATGTGCCTGCAAACCCCCCTGCCTGGGATCACGTGCCGCCAACACGGCCCAATTGTTCGCCGTTCATGAGGGTAACAGCTAGCTTTGTTGTAACCAAATATTTTCCCTCGTAATGACGCGCGAAGTCTGTTCAGCTCCTCCCCACTGGCTTACGAGCTGGAATCAGCTTTCGCAGTCGAGGAGTTGAACGAGCAGCTGCGAAAAAGGAAGCAGCGTTTGTGAGATCAGGTGTGAATCAACCCCATCTCAGCACACCCACACCAAATTAGGGTTTCCCGAGAGTTTCAGGAGACTGACATTCAGACTAAGTTACGTTGTCAATTCGACGAAAAAGACGCGCTATTTTCGACGAGTAACGTGGGACGAGCATTACTGTCGATGCGACGAAGGGTTGAGACGATGTAACCTGGGATCACGCGAGCCACGCTTGAGCGGTCTTGGTGACACCCGCGATACATGCCGCCTTGAACTCCCTCAACAAGAGGAGATTCAAAGTGCCCTAACTACTTGAGTCGACTCAAATGTTCCCTACTAAATAATACTTATCGTCTCCTCCTCGCCCAAATCGCCTCCTCGCAAGAAGCCGAAATTTACTACTCGCATCCCTCATCACCCAAACATCTCTCCCATCCCAGACGTTCCCTGTATTCCCCTTCGCTCTCCTCCCTTTCCGCTGAAGTTTCCCTGTCTGCAGGGGGAGCGGCCGAATGGACTGCAGCGGGTGCTGTGGGCGAGGGGATGAGAGGAGGCTGTTGAAGAAGGGGGGGGTGTGTTGGTGGTGGGTGTGTTTGGGGAATGGGGGTTGGGAGACCGTAGAGTTGAAAAATCAGGTTCAACCTGATTGGGTTGAGGGAAATAGGGGAGCAAATTCAGAAGTAGGGCACCCAGTGAGGAGTGCGGTGGAGGGGAAGGAAAAGCAGGAGAGGTGGGACGAGATGGTGCTACCTCTGCTCCCCCTCCAGCCCCTTTCTCCTTTCACCAAACTCTCCCTCCATCCGCCTCAAGTCGCTTCCGCATTCCTCGCCTTTTCTCCCCTCCGTCATATTCGTTTCCCCCTCTCCCCTCCGGTCCTCAATCCCTCCCCACCTGACACCCCCTCCCCTGACTGCAGGGGAGGGGAGTGAAGAGCAGCGGATGCTGCGCACTAGAGGGGGTGTGGAAGGGGGGAGGAACAGGCTCGCGGGGGGAGCTGGTGGGGTTACTCGGTGTGATGGGAATGGGGGGTCGTGAGAGAGAGGAAGATTGGAAAAGGGTTGGGGAGAGTGGAGTGGAGCAGCAGACTCTGAAGCAGCGCACCCAGTAGGGAGTCAGTGAGGGGAAGGGAAAGGAATAGCAGGATAGTTGGGGTGAAGGGCTAAGTCTAGGATTGAGGGAATGGGGTGGGAGAAGGCAGAAGAGGAGCGGGAGTGGGAGATGAGTGAAGGGTTAAGGTGGAAAGGGAGGGCATAATACCAACCAACCCGCCCCTCTCCCCTCTTGCTGATCACCTCTGGTCCTACACCCAGTATTTGCCCTGCCATGCCATGCTTGCCCAGCTCCTACTTTCCGCTGCTCCCTTCCTCCTTGTATTCCCATCCCAATCTTTCCCTGTATTCCCCTTCGCTCCCATCCCATGCTTCACCTAAACCTCTCTCCCATGCTTCACCTAAACCTCTCTCCCATCCCAATCTTTCCCTGTATTCCCCTTCGCTCTCTTCCCTTTCCCCTGCACTTTCCCTGACTGCAGGGAGAGCGGCCGAGTGGACTGCAGCGGGTGCTGTGGGCGAGGGGATGAGAGGAGGGTTGAAGGGGTGGGGGAGTGGTGGGTGTGTTTGGGGAATGGGGTTGGATTGGGAGAGGGTACAGTTTAAAAATTAGGTTCAACCGCGCGGGGGGGGAGGGGGGGGGGGGCAGGCTCGCGGGGGGAGCTGGTGGGGTTACTCGGTGTGATGGGAATGGGGGGTCGTGAGAGAGAGGAAGGTTGGAAAAGGGTTGGGAGAGTGGAGTGGGCCAGCAGACTCTGAAGCAGCGCACCCAGTAGGGAGTCAGTGAGGGGAAGCGGAAGGACAAGCAGGAGAGGTGGGTGAAGGGCTAAGTCTAGGATTGAGGGAATGGGGTGGGAGAAGGCAGAAGGGGAATGGGAGCAGGAGAGGAGTGAAGCGTGAAGGTGGAGAGGGAGGACACAAAACCAACCAGCCTGCCCCTCTCGCCTCTTGCTGATCACCTCTGGTTCGCCATCCAGTATTTGCCCTGCCGTGCCATGCTTGCCCAGCTCCTACTTTTCGGTCCTCCCTTCTTGTCCCTGTTCCCTTCCCAGTACCAACCAGCCCCTCTTCCCTCTTACTGATCCCACCTTGTCCTCCACCCAGTATTTGCCCTGCCTTAGCTTGACCAGCTCTTCCCGTACGCTCCTCCCTTATCCCTCCTTCCCTCCCTCTTCTGTCAAACATATTTGTATATGTTATAATAGGCTAAATAGTGTCAACTTATACATATCTTAGTATGTAGAAGTTATAGGCTAGATAGGTGTATGTTCTTGGAGAGTACAACTTCAACCCTATATTCCCTTGTTCACCCTTGTTTCTATTCATTCTAGTATTCTAACATGGTATCATGCGTAGGTTAGGTCCCCCCCCCACCAGGCCTCTGGATAGGATTTGGAGTAGTCTTTCATGTAAGGGTATGAACCCACTGTCAAACATGTGTAGTTATCATGTTTGTATAGACTGTATAGGGTCACCTTCTAGAGAGTACAACATTTAGGTATATGTTTGTGTACTCTCTCTCTCACATTATTCAATTCTAGGTTTGATATGGTATCACAAATAGGTTTCGACCCCCCCCCCCCCCCCCCCCCCCCCCCCCCACCTACCGCTTCCGCTCCTCCCGTCGCGTCTCCTAGCCTCGCCTCGCCCCTCCTGAGCCCAGTCGCGACCCCTCCCCCTAGCCCCGTCGCGCCCCTTCCAAGGCCTCGTAGCGCCCCTCCAGGCCCCGTCGCGCCCCCCTTCCACGGCTTCGTAACGCCCCTCCAGGCCCCCGTCGCGCCCCTCCAGGGCTCTGTAGCGCCCCTCCAGGGCCCCGTCGCGCCCCCTAGCGCCCCTCCTGGGCCCCGTAGCGCCCCTCCAGGGCCCCGTCGCGCCCCTTCGCGCCCCTCCTGGGCCCCGTAGCGCCCCTCCAGGGCCCCGTCGCGCCCCGTAGCGCCCCTCCAGGGCCCCGTCGCGCCCCTTAGCGCCCCTCCTGGGCCCCGTCGCGCTCCTCACAGGCCCCGTAGCGCCCCGTAGCGCCCCTCCTGGGCCTCGTCGCGCCCCTCCTGGGCTTCGTAGCGCCCCTCCAGGGCTTCATCACGCCCCTCCCAGGCCACGTCGCGCCCCTCCTGGGCTCCGTAGCGCCCCTACTGGGACCCGTCGCGCCCTCCCTGGGCCCTGTAGTGCCCCTCCTGGGCCCCGTCGTGCCCCTCCCAGGCCCCGTCGCGCCCCTCCTAGGCCCGTAGTGCCCCTCCTGGGCCCGTAGCGCCCCTCCTGGGCCCCCCCCCCCATTGCGCCCCTCCTGGGCCCCGCCGCGCCCCTCCTGGGCCCCCCCATTGCGCCCCTCCTGGGCCCGTAGCGCCCCTCCTGGGCCTGTTGCGCCCCTCCTGGGCCCTGCCGCGCTCCTCCCTGGGCCCGTATCCACCCTCCTGGGCCCCGTCGCCCCTGCTCGGCCCCGTCGCCCCTGCTCGGCCCCGTCGCCCCAGCTCGGCCTTGTCGCGGCCTCTCGGCCCCGTGGCGCCCGCCCTGCCCCTGTCGCAGCTGCCCGGCCCCTGTCGCACCTGCCCGGCCCCGTCGCGCCCGCCCGGCCCCGTCGCCCCGCCCGGCCTTGCTGTGTCCTGCCCGGCCCCGTCGCTGCCGCCCGGCCCTGTCGCTGCCGCCCGCCTCGTAGCTGCCGCCCGGCCTTGTCGCTGCCGCCCGGCCCCGTCGCAGCCGCCCGGCCCCGTCGCAGCCGCCCGGCCCCGTCGCAGCCGCCCGGCCCGTCGCAGCCGCCCGGCCCCGTCGCAGCCGCCCGGCCTCGTAGCTGCGCCCGGCCTTGTCGCTGCCGCCCGGCCCCGTCGCAGCCGCCCGGCCCCGTCGCAGCCGCCCGGCCCCGTCGCGCCTGCCCGGCCCGTCGCGCCTGCCCGGCCTCGACGTGCCTGCCCGGCCCCGTCGCGCCTGCCCGGCCCCGTCGCGCCTGCCCCGGCCCTCCATACTTCCTGGTACTGTCCCCCGTTCCCCGCACCACTTTGCACCCTCCTGCACTTTCCTGCCCCGCCTTGCACCGCATTGCACCTCACTGAACCGCACTGACCGCACTGCACCGCACTGAACCGCACTGCACCGCACTGCATCGCACTGCACCGCACTGGACCGCAACTGCACCGCCCTGCACCGGCACTGCAA
>BQMB01000438.1:0-22269 GCA_027943415.1 Closterium sp. NIES-67 | reverse complement strand
CTTCTTTCATACATCCTGAAATATTAGTTCGTATTTTACGTACTCAAATAGAAGACGTATCCTTAATACACTTATTTAGACAAATATTACATAAAAACATTTGTGAAGTAGACAAAAAAAATTCTTTGAACAAGAATTTTCTATCCAGTATATTAGGAAAAATGTTATTGAACTGGTATACATTAGAATACGATAAATTCTTCATATTCCATATATCACATTTGCTATTGCCAAATAACTCTTTAGATCAATCTTCAATGAATGATTTAAGTAGTGGCAAAAAAGATTACAATATGGAATTTCCAATGTATCTAAAACAAATGTATCTAAAAAAAGGAAGCAAGTTGTAAAAAAAAAATATATTCAACTTCTTATAAAGAACCCTTTTCTTATGAAAAAAATTCCATTACTTATAAATACATACGTGCAAAAAATATTTGCTTTTTGAATCTACAAAATTCATCAAAAAACAAATCTGTTATAGAACACAGATATCTTAATTTCTTGCAATATCGTATAGGATTTGTATGTAATTCAAATAAACTCAAAACTGTTTTAGTAGAAAGTCCTAGTCTTTTTTTAGGTTTTCTATTACAGTTCAAAATCAAAAACACATTTCTTCGTATACATATATATACTGATCACTTAAGATGTTTGTTTAATAGAAAATCTCTAGTCATATTGAATCCATTACTATGGCTTATGCGAATATTAGCCACATATCGCTTTTGTACTTCTTTTGGGTATCCAATTAGTAAATCAGCATGGTCAACGTGCTCTGATATTACGATTATAGATCGATTTAAACAAATCAGAAATAGTCTGCTTAAGTATTATAGTGGATCTATTAATCAAAAAGACTTATCACGTATCAACCATATCTTACATTACTCATGTGCAAAGACATTAGCATGTAAACATAAGACTAATCTTAGAAAAATATGGAAAAAATATGGGAAACAACTTGTAAACCATTATCAACTTGAAAAAACTAGAAACAGACTTCTATCAGAAAAAAATCTGATAAGTTATTCAAAAATGAATATAAGATGGTGGAATTCTTACTTGAAAAAACCTGATCCTATGAGTACTTTGTTAGAAAACATTTATCGTTTACAAAAAAACTAGAAACATACATAATAAAGTTAATCAAAAGAAAAATCATACTCCTATATCTTTTCTTTAAGAACTATACAAAGAGAGCCGTGTGCAATGAAAGTTGCAAGCACGGTTTGGGAAGAGGTTGTTTTAGAAAATAATAAACTCAAAAATTAACCGACTTTCATCCGACTAGTTCCGGGTTCGAGTCCCGGGCAACCCATCTTCTAAAATGCTAGTAATTATAGAGTTAAAACATAGTTCTCTTGAAGTTGTCAAAAAAATCAGAGAACTATGTTTTTGCAATGAGAGTCATTCGATTTTTTGATGATTTTCTAAATAATTTTCTCTATGCAATTTAATTTTTGTAAATAGTTTGTACACATCTTATACAATCAAATCTTTGAGTATAACTTGACAGCATCAGGAGATGTGGTGTATAATTCGTTATAGCCAGGATAGCTCAGTCGGTAGAGCAGTGGACTGAAAATCCTCGTGTCACCAGTTCAATCCTGGTTCCTGGCATATGATTTTTCATTATTCATATAATAACTAAATATTCTTCTTATAAGTATGTATATATATATATTCGAATGAATAATATCATAATTTACCAAAAATTTTTATCTGATAAGGTAAAAATTTTTGGTAAATTATGATATATAATATTATTTATATAAAATTATATATCATAATATTAAAAAAAACTGTTTTTTTAATATGCATCTTGCAACTCATAAAAATCAGGAGTAATATAATCTTTCCGAAGTGGCCAACCTAGCCAACTATCTGGCATCAATATTCTTTTTAAATGAGGATGACTGTCATATACAATTCCTAACATATCGTAAGATTCTCTTTCTTGGAAATCAGCACTTTTCCAAATCCAAAATGCAGATGGAACCCTAGGATTTTCTCTAGAAACAAATAATTTAATACAAACTTCTTCCGGCTGATCTGCACAATCTTGCACTTTAGTTAAATAATAAACACTTGCCAATGGGCCTCCTGGAGCAACATCATAAGCACATTGTAAACGTAAATAATTAAAGCCATACACATATAATGCAACTGCAACCGAAGGCCAATCCTCAGGTCTAACTTCTACCATTTCGACTCCCTGATAATCAAACCCAAGAGGTCTATGAGCGAGTCCATGAGTAGCTAGCCAAGCAGATAATCGACCTTGCATTTGAGAAGCATTCTTTAAATAAGAATCCGCCATATTACCTTTCCTGTTATTTCAAAAATATAAATTGTTTCATTTTCTTGATATTGTTTTTTCTTACCTATCTACCAATTGACTAGAAGAAGTTTCAAAAGAACTTTCTAAGATACGTTCTAAAGGAAGTTCTAAAGAAGTATCAATTTCATTACCAGGAGTACGACGAAGGGTTTTTTGATCGTAATTACCAGTATGGATTGCAGGAACTGGTTCTAATTTATGCAATAAACTAAAACAGCGTTGACTTTGTTTAAAAGTAGCTTTCTCATGTGCAGTTTCCTGTCCCACTTTTTTACGCAACTTAGTTACAGCATCAAAAATCGCTTCTGGTTTTGGTGGACAACCAGGCAAATAGACATCTACTGGAATTAATTTATCTACGCCTCTTACAGTACTATAAGAATCGGTACTAAACATTCCACCCGTAATAGTACAAGCTCCCATAGCAATGACATATTTAGGTTCAGGCATTTGTTCATACAAACGTACTAAAGAAGGTGCCATTTTCATTGTAACAGTACCTGCTGTAATGATTAAATCTGATTGGCGCGGACTGGATCTAGGAACTAAACCATACCTATCAAAATCAAAACGTGAACCAAGTAAAGAAGCAAATTCAATAAAACAACAACTTGTTCCATAAAGCAAAGGCCACAAACTGGATAATCTAATCCAATTAGAAAAATCATGAAAAGTCGTTAGAATCACAGAGTCAGATATATCTTCTCCGTTAGGTGAGAAAGCCATGGGATTCGTAACGAAATTGTCTGTCGAATCCTTAGCAGAGTTAAAAGAATTAATATTTTTGGAATTTATGACCATTCTAGTGCTCCTTTACGCCATGCATAAATTAACCCAACGATTAGAATTACAACAAAAACTAAAACTTCCACAAAAGCTAAAACTCCTAAATCATCAAAACTCATAGCCCATGGATACAAAAAGACTGTTTCAACATCAAAAACGACAAAAACTAAAGCAAACATATAATAGCGAATCTGAAATTGTATCCAAGATTCACCCATTGGTTCTATACCTGATTCATATGTAGTACGTTTTTCCGGAGTTTTACTAGTAGAAGGTGCTATCAGACTAGATACCGTAATCGCCAAAACAGGAATTAAGCTAGCTATTAGCAAGAAAACCCAAAAGTATTCATATTTTGGTATTGTAGACATAGTAAAATTTGAAAGTATAAAGAGTAGATTTTGTTCTAAAAAAATCTTATTTTATTTATTTTTTTCTTTCTGAAGAAAATAGAAAGAAATACATTATGAGAAATATACCGTATACGGTATATTTTGTTTGAAGTTAATAAGATTTACAAATTTATTATACAACCAATCTAGCGTAGATAACTATCTAATTAGATAAAATCTTATCATAACGGTTGTATTTTTTATTTTTTATAATAAGTTTAGGAAAGTAGTATTGAAAACCTCGAATAAATATCACTTGGGGCTATACGGATTTGAACCGTAGACATTCTCGGTGTAAACGAGGTGCTCTACCGCTGAGCTATAGCCCCAAGACATATTATACATCGAGGATAATATTGTTGTCAATACATAAAAACATATCTCTTGACCAAGAGATTGTCGAAAGGTAAAATACATATTGATGCCTACTTAACTCAGCGGTTAGAGTATCGCTTTCATACGGCGAGAGTCATTGGTTCAATTCCAATAGTAGGCAAATTCTGTGGATATTTTTTATTATTCACTACTTCGTAGTGTAGAAAGAACAATTATGTCACTATTTATATTGGCAGAATTGTCGTAGCCATACATTCATACCTTGGTGAATTCAAAATTCACCAAGGTATGAATCAATGAAATTTTGACATACGGAATTAATTATAAGCTGAAGCAGGATTTGCATTAACAGCTTCTAATCTTGCCTTTGCTCTTTGAAAAGCTAAATTAGCTTCGATGGTCTGTTTACGACCTGTTGCTTGATTTAAGTTTTCTTGAGTCAATTCAAAACTTTTTTGAGCTTCTTCACGATCAATATCACTAGCTTTTTCTGCTTCGTTAACCAAAATAGTCAATTGATTATTTTCAATCATGGCAAACCCCCCCATCAAAGCCATTGTTGACCATTGACTATTGATGCGTATTTTCATAATGCCAATGTCTAATGCAGTTAACAAGGGAGCGTGATTTGGCAAAATACCAATTTGACCACTATTAGTTGATAAAATAATCTCTTGAGCTTCAGAATTCCAAACAATACGATTGGGGGCCATCACACGAAGATTTAATGTCATAATTTTTATGCACTCTCCACTTGTATGGTTGCAGCTTTGGCAGTAGCTTCGTCAATATTACCAACCAGATAGAAGGCTTGTTCTGGAAGATGGTCTAACTCTCCAGACAGAATCATTTGAAAACCTTTAATAGTTTCTGCTAAACTGACATATTTTCCTGGAGATCCTGTGAATACTTCCGCAACAAAGAATGGTTGAGACAAGAAACGTTCAACTTTACGAGCTCTTGCTACAACTAAACGATCTTCTTCAGATAGTTCATCTAATCCAAGAATTGCAATAATATCTTGTAATTCTTTGTAACGTTGTAATGTTCTCTTAACACCTTGAGCAGTTTCGTAATGTTCTGCACCTACAATCCATGGTTGTAACATAGTAGAAGTAGAATCCAAAGGATCAACAGCAGGATAAATACCTTTTGCTGCTAAACCACGAGAAAGTACAGTAGTAGCATCTAAGTGAGCAAAGGTAGTAGCTGGAGCAGGGTCAGTTAAATCGTCTGCAGGTACATAAACAGCTTGAATAGAAGTAATAGATCCTTCTTTAGTAGAAGTAATTCTCTCTTGTAAACCTCCCATTTCTGTAGCAAGAGTTGGCTGATATCCTACTGCAGAAGGCATACGTCCTAGCAAAGCAGATACTTCAGAACCTGCTTGTACAAAACGGAAAATGTTATCAATGAACAATAAAACGTCTTGTTTGTTAATATCTCTGAAGTATTCAGCCATGGTTAACGCAGTTAAACCTACGCGCATTCTAGCTCCAGGAGGTTCATTCATTTGACCATATACCAAAGCTACTTTAGATTCAGAAATATTTTCTTCATTAATAACTTTGGATTCTTTCATTTCCATGTACAGGTCATTTCCTTCACGAGTACGTTCACCTACTCCACCAAAAACGGAAACGCCACCATGTGCTTTAGCAATATTATTGATCAATTCCATGATCAATACTGTTTTGCCTACACCAGCACCTCCAAATAGTCCAATTTTTCCTCCTCGACGATATGGAGCTAATAAATCTACAACTTTAATACCAGTTTCAAAAATAGAAAGTTTTGTATCTAATTGAGTAAATGCTGGAGCAGATCTATGAATTGGAAATGTAGTAGTTACATTAACTGGACCAAGTTCATCTACTGGTTCACCAAGTACGTTAAAAATTCTACCTAAGGTTACTTCTCCAACAGGTACGCTTAAAGGAGCTCCAGTATCAATTACTTCCATTCCTCTCATTAGACCATCAGTAGCACTCATCGCTACAGCTCTAACTCTATTATCCCCTAGAAGTTGTTGTACTTCGCAAGTTATATTAATTTCTTGACCTGCTGGATTTTGTCCTTTCACTACCAAAGCATTATAAATATTAGGCATTTGACCAGGAGCAAATGCTGCATCTAGAACAGGACCGATAATTTGGGTAATACGTCCTATGTTCTTGGTAGTAGCTACTGACACTCCAAGTGCGAGATAGGTAATATTCATGGGAAGCCTTTTGGCGAAATTGTTTGTATTTTAACTGATGATTAGGCATCTTGCATCAATTCAATCGATTAATAAATAAGATTTTTGTTCTTTATAGACAAATTATATAGTAAAAGAACAATTCAATCTTTACTTAAAACGTATCATGATGTACTACTTTAGTCAAGTAATGGTATAAAGTCTTTTCAGTATCTTCTAAATGATATAGCAAAGCTTATCAGAAAAATGTTGTATAAATCAGCTACCACAATGTAGAATGAAGTTGTACTGAACAAATAAGGTAAAATGTGTTGCAATCTTCTCACTTTTATGTTACATTGTTCACATGGTATTCTATATATTTCGAGCAGACCTTGTGCTTCCAATAGTTATTAATTGACTTGTAGGGAGAGACTTATGTCACCACAAACAGAGACTAAAGCTGGTGCTGGCTTTAAAGCAGGGGTAAAAGACTATCGTTTAACTTACTATACTCCTGATTATGAAACCAAAGAAACCGACGTTTTAGCTGCATTCCGTATGACTCCTCAGCCAGGAGTTCCTCCAGAAGAAGCTGGTGCAGCGGTAGCAGCTGAATCTTCCACCGGAACATGGACTACTGTTTGGACTGATGGTCTTACTAGCCTAGATCGTTACAAAGGTCGTTGCTATGATATCGAACCTGTACCTGGAGAAGAAAACCAGTACATCGCATACGTAGCATATCCTTTAGATCTATTCGAAGAAGGCTCTGTTACTAACCTATTTACTTCCATCGTAGGTAACGTATTCGGATTTAAAGCTCTTAGAGCTTTGCGTCTAGAAGATTTACGTATTCCAGCTGCATACGTAAAAACTTTCCAAGGCCCTCCTCATGGTATTCAAGTAGAAAGAGACAAACTAAATAAGTACGGTCGTCCTCTATTAGGTTGTACTATTAAGCCTAAACTAGGTTTATCTGCTAAAAACTATGGTAGAGCTGTATATGAATGTTTACGTGGTGGATTGGATTTCACCAAAGATGATGAAAACGTAACTTCCCAACCTTTCATGCGCTGGAGAGACAGATTCTTGTTTGTAGCTGAAGCAATCTTCAAAGCTCAAGCTGAAACTGGCGAGATCAAAGGGCATTACCTAAATGCTACTGCAGGTACTTGTGAAGAAATGATGAAGAGAGCAGCTTATGCTTATGATTTGGGTGTACCAATTATTATGCATGACTACCTAACCGGTGGTTTCACTGCTAACACCAGTTTAGCTCATTATTGCCGCGATCATGGTCTTCTTCTACACATTCACCGTGCTATGCACGCAGTTATTGATAGACAAAAGAACCACGGTATTCACTTCCGTGTATTAGCGAAAGCTCTACGTCTATCTGGTGGTGACCATATCCACTCTGGTACTGTAGTTGGTAAACTAGAAGGTGAACGTCAAGTAACCCTTGGATTCGTAGATCTTCTTCGTGATGACTACACTGAAAAAGATCGTAGCCGTGGTATTTACTTTACTCAAGACTGGGTAGCTCTTCCTGGGGTTCTACCAGTAGCTTCTGGTGGGATTCACGTATGGCATATGCCTGCTTTGACTGAAATCTTTGGAGACGATTCTGTACTTCAATTTGGTGGTGGTACTTTAGGTCACCCATGGGGTAACGCTCCTGGAGCTGTAGCTAACCGTGTTGCTCTAGAAGCATGTGTGCAAGCACGTAACGAAGGTCGTGATCTTGCTCGCGAAGGTAACGAAGTAATTCGTGAAGCTGCTAGATGGAGTCCTGAATTAGCTGCTGCTTGTGAAGTATGGAAAGAAATCAAATTCGAATTTGATACTATGGATACTCTATAGTATTTTCTATTTGACACAAAGTTGCTAACTGTGGAATAATCTTTGGGAAGTATGGAACTCTTTATAATTCTATACTTCCTAAAGATTATTCCACAGTTAGATTATATAAGCTAAATTAATAAAAAAGATAACAAAAGCTCTTGAATTATCAATGTCTCTAAAAAAAACATATGGAATGAATTTCTGGAGAAATCTATATAACAATGAAGGAATATATGATGAGGAACATAAAGAGTGTCCTTGAGGTTTCTCAAGGACATTCTTTGTCTAATGTAAAAAGAAACATCTTGTAGAAAAAAACATGTTAGTTTTTTTTGCCATAAGATATTTATAGTATAAAACTATTTATTAGTATATATCTATTTTTTCATTAAAAGTGTCTTTATTTGAAGAAAAGCAAAAATCTAATCTTTTAAACGTCCAGTAATTTTAAGCCAATTCTGTGCTTCAATATAATTGTTAGGCGCTAAAGCAATAGCTTGTTTCCAATAATTAGCAGCTTGATCAAACCAAGCTTCAGATGTTTCAGAATCACCTTGTTCAATGGCTTGTTCTCCTCGGGCAGGATAGGGACAAAGGTAGCCCCCCCTTGAGAACCGTACTTGAAAGTTTCCTGTTTCATACGGCTCAAATATGGAATTAGTTTTATTCTAAGCAGAAAATTACTAATAGAATCATACTTGCATATATAACATGTTGCATGCTTATATAAAAACATATTCTATTACTTAGAATAAAGTATTTAAAACATAAGTTTTCTTTTAATAATAATAATTATCATCAAATCATTAGAATCAAAATATCTAGCTTCCTACTCATCAACATATACGATATTATTTTATTGATAAGTAACTACTCTATTTATGTAAAAATTCTTTTTTTATAGAAAAATATTCTATACATAAGATAAAGATTTCTCTTTAGGATTTAGCTCTACGCCACTGCTTTATAGAAAATCTTTTTTATTACAGTAAAAAGAAAATAAGCAGAAAAAACATTTATATCGTTTCAGGTCCATTTTCGATATAAGATCTTTATGACGCTTAACTTACTAATTCATTTAGTTTATCCATAGAGACAACTAGTCTCCCATTTGGACTATTGGACTATAGAAAAAATAGGGTTTAGATAACAGCTCTTATACATCAAAAATGATATACATGTTATCCATTTTTTTTATAGCAAGAAAAAACGAGAAAAGAATTCTCAAATATTACAAATTAAGTAGTCGCACGTAATGACAGATCACAGCCATATTGTTCAAAGCTTGAGGTAAAGATGGATTTCTTTCAAGTGCTTGAAAATAATATTCTAAAGCTTTAGCATGCTCTCCATTACTGGTATGAATTAAACCTATATTATATAATATATAACTACGGTCATAAGGATCAATTTCCAAACGCATAGCTTCATAATAATTTAACAAAGCTTCTGCATATTCACCTTCTGATTGAGCTGACATTCGTTACGATCGCCTATAATAAAAAAGGCTCCGTTTCAAAACCGTACATGAGATCCACTTCTCATACGGCTTCTCCTAGCTAGCTTACCATGTGAAGAATATGAGTTATTATTCTTCAGTAAATATTACTAACAGGGGCTAGTGCTTGTACATAGACATCTCTAGCCATCCTTCTAGACAGAATCAGTTACGGATATAAGTTGAATTTCAGTAACAATTGAATGTCTATTTGTTTGTTTTCAACACTTTGTTTTATGATAACATGCCCTGACATTTTCCGATGGTTTTATGGATATCCAAAAAATAGATGAGATGGATCCTATTTTCCTAACCATATATGCTTAGTTGTGAATAATTAAATAATCAAGTCTATATATCAACTATTACGAAAACTTTTTCTTGTCAGTTTCTCTACGTAGCTTGTTACCAAATGTACATATCTATTATAGATAACATCATTTCAATATCAGATATTTATGCGTAGATAATATTTATTGAAAGATAAATATGTAATGCACTCTATAATAGAATTATCCTCTTTGCTTTATGTTAGAAAAGAATCCCCATAGAGGACTGTGTCAACTTATGGATACATAGCGGAGAGTCTTACACTTAGGTTTACTCTCACTCAGTAAGAATTTCACAATTTTTATTTATTAACTGTGTATTAGTATACAATATAATATACTAAATAACAAATCGCACCATCTCGATAATAAGTAAAAGCTTCTTTTTCTCTTTGTGTAGTAGGAATGATTCTCAATAATAAATCTGCTACAATTGTAAATGTTTTATCAATAAAATTGTCATTCCGTTGCGATCTTGGCATTTTGATTTATATATAATAAATATTGATAACTATTTTTTGTTTAAAAAGGGAATTTGATGAGAAATCTTTTAATATATTATAAAAAAATATATTCAATTCAAAATTTTTCAAATCATATACATTACAAAAAATTTTTTATCAATTAAATAAATTTATAAGATATTTTTAATTGATAAAAATATACAACAAAAAAGTATATTTATGAATCCATTTAATTTATAAAAGACAATAGACAATATAGAATATACAATATAGAATATACAATATAGAATATACAATATAGAATATACAATATACAATATACAATATATAATATATATATATATATATATTGCCTACTAAAAAATTGTACCTAAAAATTCTAAATAATGAAGAGGACTACTAGTATAAGTAGAATCTCTGTTTTATGAGAAAAAAATCAAATAAAAAATCCTTGAAATTATTCTTCTTAATATAAATTGTATTAAAAACTATCGCCTATAATATATTGAATAAAAATATGTAAAATCATAGTATAGTAATGTATACATAAACGACTGTGACTAATTCAATTCATACATGAACATATTCTTTTCCAAATTTTATAAAAAAAAAAATTCTAAGGGTTGCTATGACACAATTCCTAATATAGACTACCTTAACGACAAGGAAAGATGGCCGAGTGGTCGAAGGCGTAGCACTGGAAATGCTATGTAGGCTTTTGTCTACCGAGGGTTCGAATCCCTCTCTTTCCGCTTTCACTAGAAGGAGATAGAACATCTTTGTTTTTTTTCAAAAAACACTTAATCTAATTATCTTCTTTGAAAAAAAACAAAGATGTATCTTCAAAAAGATCTAGATAAATATATGGCAAAGTTAGTAAGAGGTAGGCTTAATTTGAAAAAAGAAAAAGATTCAAATACTGTTTCATTGAACCATTGATTAAAAAACAATGAATGGCATTCAAGACTTTTTCCTTACATAGAGAATGAATCTCATAAAAGAGGGATTTTGAAAAAAAAAAGAGAAAAAAGAGGAGAAATAGTGTGAAGATATTAATATTAAGCTTGACGTGAGTAATACTCTACGACTAAAAGTTCATTGACTTTTATTCCAACAGATTTGCGATTCACTAGTTGATTTACTGATGCTTTATAAGTTTTAGGATTAAATCGTAAATGACTAGGTAATTTTGATTGTTTAAAATTACTTAAATTTTTTTCTACTAAAACTCGAGATCTAACTCGATCTGGAATTACAATTACATCTTGAGGTTTACAACGATAACTAGCTATATCGACTACACGATCATTAACCATTACATGTCCATGATTCACAAGTTGTCTAGCTGCAGGTATTGTAGGCGCCATACCTAAACGAAAAACAGTATTATCTAAACGCATTTCTAATAATTGTAAAAGAACTTGACCTGTTGACCCTTTGGCTCTTCTAGCAATACGAACATATCTTAGTAATTGACGTTCTGTAATACCATAATGAAAACGTAACTTTTGTTTTTCTTCTAAACGAATACGATATTCAGATTTATCTTTACGTGCAGATTGGGTATTGGCACGTGTAGTATTAAGTACTGAGTAAGAAGTTAAACCTGGTAATGGTGTTTCAAGACGACGTACAATTTTGACACGAGGTCCTCGATAACGAGACATAATTTCTCCTTTTTTTATAAAAAATTTGATGAATATAAAACAAATAAGATTGTTTTGCTGAATCTCATCTTTGTTATTTGTTAAATCTATTTTCTTACTTTGAATCCATCAGAAAAAAAAGTAAGAAAATTTTTGGTTTCTAGTCAATAGTACCATATAATTTCATTTCAAAAAATATGAAAATGTTTTCATTTCATCAAAAAAGAATATCTTTTCATTAATTAAATCAATAGATATGCAAGAAATTTATGAGGGATTGTTTAGAAAACAAAATACTACAAAAAAATCTTATTCTATTTCATAGAATAAGATCTTGCGTAAGTTTTTTTAAATAAAAATCAATTTTCTTGTAGAAATCAATGAAAATTTAAGCTCTTAGTGAGCCTGCTATCGGAGTCGAACCGATGACCATCGCATTACAAGTGCGACGCTCTGGCCTCTGAGCTAAGCAGGCTTTAGAAATAGAATATATATGAATATATGGTATAGTATTACCAATTATTTGACAATTCATATATTTACATAATGAACAAACTAATTATACACAAAATAATAGAATTCGCAATTATCTTCTATCAAAATACAAATGACATTCCTGATATTTCCTTTAGGAACTTGAATGTTATGAGTTCTATCTACTAAGACAAGTTTCAAGTTTTTTTCTAGATTGATTCAATCTGGTTGAATATTGACTAAACACCATTTTTTTCCTAGGGAAATGGTAGGAGCAAATAGACAAATTTGATCACTTCTATGTTTCTAAACATATCACTTGTAATTTGTATAAAAAACCTCATATAATAAGATACCAAGAAACTATGGGGGCATGGCGGAATTGGTAGACGCAACGGACTTAACAAATAATTGAGCCTTACTAAGGAAACTTAATAAGTGAAAGCTTTCAGATTCAGAGAAACCTAGGATGATCCATAACAAGGTAACCCTGAGCCAAATCCTAAAAATATAGAAAACAATATAGGAAAGGTGCAGAGACTCGATGGAAGCTATTCTAACGATAGTGAATTTTCTTATTCATAAAAAGAATCTATTCAAAAAATTTTACTAGACGAGAATAAAGGGAGAGTCCATCCTACAAGCTGATAAAAAGCCGCAATGAGAATTGCAGTAGGAAGAAAATCCGTAGATCGTACAGATTGTGAGGGTTCAAGTCCCTCTGCCCCCATATATATACCATATACTTGATCCTTTTTTAAGTAACCACCTCTTGGTCTTGAAAATATTTTCTATTAAATACACACAGAATAATTTTATCTACAATTAGTAATTTAGCTTCACCAGGTAAAAAAAGACAAGGAAAATTCAACAAAACATTGTCTTGTTTCTTTTTTTTTTGAAAAGAATAGAGAGAAGAATTTATTCCAAGACAATATAACCTAATATGTTCAATGTAATCAAAACTTAAATTTTTTCCAATATATTCGTATATAAATTTTCTTAAGATACGTCTTTGAAAAACTAGAGGAAAAGAACGAAACAATGGAATACTGATACCATGACTAGGTATTTTCGGTATATTCTTAGAAACATCAATTTGAACTTTTGCAAGGATAGAACAAGTAAGACGTGTAAGATAAATGTTTTCAGCATGTACAATTTCTGACCATTTAGCTAAGGCTTGATCAAATTGAGGATTATAATGCAATCTGATATAAGGTATCAATCGATGACGAATCCGATTCCTACTTATTCGAACACTACGATTACTAGGATCTGGCCAAGCAGGAAAAGACCAATCATTTAATAATTTTCGAATTTCTGTACGTGTAAGATCTAATAATGGACGAATTAATTGTAAAGAGATGATATTTTTATAAAGAAAAATCTTATGAGAAGATTTTTCATATTTTAAAATTCTAGAAGAGATTGTTTTAGTAAGCATCCAATTTTTCCATGGAAGATATCGTAGATAAGTAAGTTTTCTTTTCCAACTTAATGACTGAATACCTTCTAAACCACTCCCTCTAATTAAATTATATATTAATGTTTCAATACGATCACTTGCACTATGAGCTGTTACAACAGCAGTATAGCCATTATCAATTGCAATAGTTTGAAGAATTTGATAACGCCAATGTCGTGCAACAGTT
Source organism: Closterium sp. NIES-67 (assembly GCA_027943415.1). Taxonomy (NCBI): domain Eukaryota; kingdom Viridiplantae; phylum Streptophyta; class Zygnematophyceae; order Desmidiales; family Closteriaceae; genus Closterium; species Closterium sp. NIES-67. The sequence goes on along the minus strand of BQMB01000438.1, from coordinate 8,318 downwards.
TCTTGCATTACTGGTTCTATAGTTACAGCTTGATAGTAATCAATTTCCATACTCGTAGCTAACTTGGCTATATGTTTTGATTGTAATATAGAACTAGGATTCCATCTATGATCACAATGTACGATACCCAATCGCCATTCCCATTTCTTTTCTAAATCATAGAAAATCCTCAAAAGACATATTGAATCTTGTCCACCAGAAACTGTAATTAAAACTTTTTCAAACGGTTGTAATAAACTTCGTTCAGATAAATTGTTGTTAATTTTACGTAATATATTAACATCTGCAATTTTTTGCTGATATTTCATTATTAATGAATCAATATAATCTATTAAGAATCTAGAGTCTATCTAAGCATAACTGTATTGTCTTATTATAGTAGAAAATAATTTATATGATATAAATTCAACAATGCCAATAAGATTTATTACTTTTCATAATCTATATTTATTCTTTTTTATGATTTATATAAATATCTTTCACATACTATTTCTTTTATTAAATAAATAAGAAATACAGAATCTTTTGTTTGTAAAAACAATATAGAAATTATACATAATTGAAAAAAACTTTTTCAAAAAAATCTGCTATGAGAATAGCAGAGTATGAGCCCTTTATCGGATTTGAACCGACGACTTACGCCTTACCATGGCGTCACTCTACCGCTGAGTTAAAAGGGCTTATATGTAACATAACACGTAAAGAATATGTTATGATTAAGAGATCTGTCAACCCCCTTGAGATTTTTTGAAAAAACAATGAAAATTCTTTTTTTTTCAGTAGTTACTACATATAGCCTTACAAGATATATAACAAAAACAAAAAAATCTTCAATATATGAATAGAAAAACAGAAAAATTCTCTTAAATAAATTAACCTGTAAGATTTCTGACTATGATCAATTAGAAAACTTGTTATTATTTCTTCTTTAAATAAAAACTATAAATCAATTGAATGGGATGAACTAATTTTTTCTTTCTAGAAAGAAAAAATCTTGAAAAAAATGTTTTTTTCTTTATAAGATTTTTTCTCAAGAATGATCGCTGGACATCTAAAAATACTTACAGAAGATATTTCTCTATATACTGAAAGAGAATATGGATGTATAAAAAAACCTTTTCTCTAGATAAATGGGAATTTTGAATCAAGAATTTATTGTCTTTTTTATAAGAAATAGAATAAACATGCCATTTATTTCTTCTTTGAAAAAGAATTTCTTTCTTCTTTCCTATTGACATATTCTACAGAATAGAGTAAGATATAACAAAGGTTCAGTTAGGCCCCCATCGTCTAGAGGCCTAGGACACCTCCCTTTCACGGAGGCGACGGGGATTCAAATTCCCCTGGGGGTAGCTTGGCTTTTTTCTCTATTGCGTTTTTTACGCCAAGTATATAATGAGTTTTATAGTACTAATAGAGTACCACAAAGCTTAATACTTTCTTCTAAAGTAAAGATTTTTTATACAAAATTATGCCTTGATTGACCAGCCAATCTTTTTTTTACCAGCCAATCTCTATTTATTCTATAGTACAGTAGGCATGATTGGACATTGTCATCGGCATAGAGGGTCGATGACCGAGTGGTTAATGGTAACGGACTGTAAATCCGTCGGCAATGCCTGCGCTGGTTCGAATCCAGCTCGGCCCATATTCAGTATGCTTTTGCTATATCTTCTTTCGTTAGAAATGATTTTTTAAATCAAAGGACATTTTGTGTGCTATAACTAAAAATTCAATTAAATCAATTGAAGGGAAGATTCGAAATTCCATTATCTTCTTATAAAAAAAAAAAACTATTCATATACTTTTTTCTTTTTTGAAAGAAAGGCCGCCTGTCAATGATAGGACAAGCATAAACAATGTACAGACGGCTATTTAATAGAAGATATATAAGAAACTAAAGTCAATTACCGACTTATAGATTGCCTTTGCGAGTTGCTAACAAAGCAATAACTAAAGGACCTGAAAGAACTATGAAAGCCAAAACGGTTAGTTGTGCAACTACTTCTAAATTCATGCTCTTTTAACCTCTTAATTTCAATTAGATATTACAAGCTCACTACCTTTTCTAATAATATAGAGTATTGTAGATTAGATACAGATATATTGTAGAATGAATCTTGGTATTGTGTAGTCTAACCAGCTTTGTTAGAGAATCTTTCTTCTCACCTATATTAAAGTATATAGAATAGTAGCCAGGGGCGAACAAGATGCATACAATGAGGAACAAGCTATGCGTCAATGCAAGCCAGCATCCTATGGTACCATTGGTTCCAAAGATGAAAAATCAGAGTCACACTCTTTGGTAGTGTGAATAAGAGAAGGATGAAACAAAATGACACTAATGACATTACTTTCTGATAGCGAGATTGTTGTAGCTCTTGTTAGCGCTTTCGTAACAGGTATCTTAGCGTTACGCTTAGGAAAAGAATTATATAGATAAATCTAAAAATATTCGTTATTCCTTTGAAAACTAAAATAGTCTATTCTTAGTACTAACCTCAGGTGCGCCCATAGGGCGCCCTCGCTTACACATCTGAATGAATCAGAATAGAATACTTCTTATTTACAGAATATCATGAATTTTACTAGGAAATTTTTGTCACATAGAAAAAGAGTTTTTCAATATGAGCATCAATAATTTCATTAGCAACTTTTAAGTCAACCTTCCTCTTATTACTTATATGAAATACATAGGAGGCTATGTATTTCTGTAAAAAATACATAGACTTAGTTGCATTCACATGGTAGACTAGCTTCAGTAAATGCATACCGTTGGAGAGATGGCTGAGTGGTCGAAAGCGACAGATTGCTAATCCGTTGTACGACTCAAACGTACCGAGGGTTCGAATCCCTCTCTCTCCGTTTATGAAAAAAAAATATTCCCTGTAAAATCATTTGGAAACATTTATTTTGCAATATAAATGCTTATTCCTTACGTCCAGGGTTACGGCTAGTATCACTAGATAAGAAGCCAAATAGAAATAGAGAAACAAAAAAGATAACCACTGTATAAACAAATAGTTTAAGGGTAAGCATAAAAGAGCCTCCAAAATCATTACTTGAACTAAGATAGAATTGGGAAAGATTTATGGTAACACTACAAAAATATTACAATATGTTTCACAACAGTAATTGATTAGAATAAATCATGATCTGAACTTTTCCCTTGGTACTGTTTGAATTAGTAGTTGGAATATGTAAATCTATATATCTTACACAATTACAGATTCCTAAATCATCTGACTAGCAACCTGACTGACGGAGAAAGAGGGATTCGAACCCTCGTTAGCTAAAGCTAAAACGATTTTCGAGACCGTCACAATCAACCACTCTGCCATTTCTCCCTAATGCTAAGCATTAGCTTAGATTGAAGAGTCGGTAAGAAGTTGTAATTGGTTGCTTGCGAATATCCAGCTTTATCTATGTATTATAGCAAATTCTATTTGACATATTTGTTACTATTAACCCAGATTCATTTCAAAATAAATGAAATAGAAGGGATAAAACAATCATTGTTGTCAATCCAATCATAGCCATGGATTACTACTATTTTATTGATTTCAGATGAGAATTCTGATTTTGTCTAAAGAAAGACTTGTATTAATTCCTGGTTGTAGACAAATAAATTTAGAAAAAATGATTATTGATTATCATTTATTAATACAATGTTACCAGATATACAAAATACAAAAAAATAGCTGGCCCACAGAAGGCTCTTTTCAAAGAGCCACTGAGGTCACATCACACTTGATGGCATAAACATTCCAGTGAAAAACTTGTACAAGAGCAGTAGGTAATAAGATTAACGAAAACTTACAGCTGCTTGCCAAACGAATGCCAACAACAAGAAAAATACAGGAATTACAGGCATAACATCCACAATCGGATCAAAGATAGCATATGCTTCAGGTAGCTTAGCCAATACCATAGCAGTAGACATGGTTAACATAAGGATTCTCCAATAGGTAACTGTAAGCGACAGGAAGTTCCCAATAAGGTACTCCGTGAAGTAAATCTAACTCAATGGCACATCTTACTACAGCTTCTCTCAGCTTGGAAGAGGTGATAACATAACTCATTGTGAAGTTAGGTTGTATTTTACTTTTTACAATATCAATTATTCTTTGACTTGACACATTTCTTATTAATAAGGTTAACTATATTACTATTCAAGAATAGATCAGGCGTAGCCAAGTGGTAAGGCAATGGGTTTTGGCCCCACTATTCGGAGGTTCGAATCCTTCCGCCTGAGCAATACAGAAACTAACTTTCTACTATCTTCCTTACAGTTATATATCTTCTATATCTTAGATATCTAATTTTTTTTATTCATTTTTTTCATCAAAAGGAAATAGATCAATTTTTTTCAAAACAAGAAGGAAACATTATAAAATTTCCGATATACTTCTTTTTTATACTTATTACTTTTGACTTCTAACATAGCAACCTATTACGTTGTGATGTACAATAATAACAGGTTATCCTATTTATTTGATAAGAGAGGATTTGATTCATGAAACTAGCTTATTGGATGTATGCTGGGCCAGCTCATATTGGTACTCTTCGCGTAGCAAGTTCTTTTAAGAATGTACATGCAATTATGCATGCTCCATTAGGAGATGATTATTTCAATGTTATGCGTTCTATGTTAGAAAGAGAAAGAGATTTTACTCCTGTAACTGCTAGCATAGTAGATCGTCATGTATTAGCGCGTGGATCTCAGGAAAAAGTAGTAGAAAACATTACTCGTAAAGACAAAGAAGAACGTCCAGATCTAATTGTATTAACTCCAACATGTACTTCTAGTATCTTACAAGAAGATCTACAAAACTTTGTAGATAGAGCATCTATGGCATCTCAATCTGATGTTATTCTAGCAGATGTTAATCATTATCGTGTAAATGAATTACAAGCAGCAGATCGTACATTAGAACAAGTAGTCCGATATTATCTTGATAAAGCCAGAAGACAAGGTACCTTAAATCAAACTATCACAGATGTACCTTCTGTTAACATTATTGGGATATTTACTTTAGGTTTTCATAATCAACACGATTGCAGAGAATTAAAGAGATTATTACAAGATTTAGGAATCCAAGTAAATGAAGTTATTCCAGAAGGTGGTTCTGTAGAAAATTTACGTAATTTACCAAAAGCTTGGTTAAATCTTGTACCATATCGTGAAGTGGGATTAATGACAGCTTTGTATTTAGAAAAAGAATTTGGTATGCCTTATGTTGCAACTACTCCTATGGGAATAGTTGGTACAGCTGAATGTATCCGCGAAATTCAAGCACACATCAATAAATTGGCTCCTGCAGATAAACAAGTTGATTACGAGCCTTATATTGATCAACAAACCAGATTTGTTTCTCAAGCTGCTTGGTTTTCACGTTCAATTGACTGTCAAAACCTAACTGGGAAAAAAGCTGTTGTTTTTGGTGACACTACTCATGCAGCTGCAATGACTAAAATTTTAGCACGAGAAATGGGTGTCTATGTTGTATGTGCAGGTACATATTCTAAACATGATGGAGATTGGTTTAGAGAACAAGTACAAGGATATTGTGATGAAGTTCTTATCACTGATGATCATACTGAAGTAGGAGATATGATCGCACGTTTAGAACCAGCAGCAATTTTTGGAAGTCAAATGGAACGCCATATTGGAAAACGTCTTGATATTCCATGTGGAGTTATTTCTGCACCAGTCCATATACAAAATTTTCCTCTTGGTTACAGACCATTCCTAGGATATGAAGGAACTAATCAGATAGCTGATTTGGTTTACAATTCTTTTACATTAGGTATGGAAGATCATCTTCTAGAAATTTTTGGTGGTCATGATACCAAAGAAGTTATTACAAAATCACTATCTACTGACAGTGATCTAACTTGGGATCCAGACAGTCAGGCTGAATTAAGCAGAATTCCAGGTTTTGTACGAGGCAAAATCAAGAGAAATACTGAAAAATTCGCAAGACAAAATGGTATGACAAAAATTACTGTAGAAGTGATGTATGCTGCTAAAGAAGCATTAAATGCATAATAAGAAAATTTATATAGCTTAAACATCTACAAGCACAAGCTTTTTTATGCTCTCATGAAATGAGAGCATAAAGAAGAAATCATAAAACTACTTAAATTGCAAAGAAAAATATATACTCGCATGATATAAGAATTTCCTATTTCAAGAATTTTTATAGTATAGTACTTAAAAACGCATGAAATAGAACTTGAAGAAAAGTAGTACATATTGGCACGGAAATCGTGATAACCTTCAGGTTATCATAAGTATTTATAAAAAAAAATATGGTTAAACTACGTTTAAAAAGATATGGTAGAAAACAGCGTGTGACTTGAAATCACAACATAGGTTTTTGGATTAAACAATCCAACATCGAATTCTTAAAAGATGGAAAAATGATCACCTCAAAAGAAGAAAACTGAAGAAGAAAACTGATCTTATGACTTAGACATGGTTTTATAAACCTTCTAGAAAAATTGAATCTATGGTCAAGATTGTTGAATATAAAAAACTTTGTCAGCCTATGTTTTAACGATAAAAAAATAGTAATTGCAAAAAAAATATCGTTATATACATGGTATGCTAATAACAAAATAGATAGATTAGTAGTGGTACATAACTAATATGTTGTTTTATTTAGTTAAAAAAAATGCAATGAACCACCAGAGATTTTTATAGACCTAAAGATTTGTTAATAAACCAATGTGTGTGAACGAGTGAAATCCACTTAATTGTGGAAAAAAGACTACTCAAGAAATATGGGATGATATTAGGTTTAACTAATTAAAATTTATACTAACATCATAGGTTCTGTAAATAGAAATGAGATATATGTAATGTTGTTTATAAAGAAACGTTTTGGTCATGAAATGAAATGTCCATTAGAAAAAAAAACCTCATTATCTATAAAGGATTTCGTTTTTGGTGAGGAGAAAAATGGTATCCATTACTAGAGCCGTATGACCTTGAAAAATTCATGTTCGGTTCATGGGGGGGAAGTACTTTACCTATCCCAATAACCTACTTACAGAATTATAGCTATTGATGCAAGATGTCGCAGAGAAGGAAAAGCTCTTAAAGAAGTAGGATTTTATGACCCTAGAAAGGATCAAACTCAATTAGATATTCCGTCAATCCTAACTTTCTTACGAAATGGTGCTCAACCTACAGATACAGTCAGTCACATTTTACAGAGAGCAGGAGTTTTTGAACAAATGCATACAATTAATTAAAGCAAGGAGGGATTTCGACCTGTGTTTGGGTACATACAACTTTTATGGGTACTATCCATCTTTTTTTTTCTTGTTATATCTTTACGTGATTATATTACAAAATAAATCACGCTCTGGATGGATCGAAATAGTTTTGTCAAATGTAAAGAAAATTCAAAACAAATTTTTTTTGATGAATATATAGAGAAAAAATTCTCAAAGAAAGCATTTGGTTTCTTAAAGTCTTCATTTTTTACTGCAAAATCTATTTAGTTTAATTTGTTCTATGTAAGATCTTCTAACGAAGATCTTTTTTTACTTGATGAAATCCATTAATACTATAGAATAGAATAAACCAGAAAGTAATTTACTTTCTGGTTTATTCTATTATGATCTAGCAGAATCAATATTATGTATGTCTTCAAATGTTCACGAAAAGAACTTAAACTTGACTTGGGTTGTCATTATGATATGATTTTTTCTTTCTAAAGCATCATAAAAAACCAATGACAATGATTCTTTTTAGAATCAATTTTCTAGTCCACAAATTTGTTCTACAGCTTGTACGATTTTGAGGTGGTTGAATAATTGTTAATTCTTCTAAAGGACCACTATAAGGAGTAGGTACATCTTGTGATGAAAGACATGCAATAGGAGCATCAAGATAATCGAATAGGTGTTCCATAAGAGCGGCCCTAAGAGAAGCACCAATACCTCCGGTTCTCATACATTCTTCAACTATCAAGACTTTATGAGTCTTACGAACGGACGTAGCAATAGTTCCTAAATCAAAAGGTTTAAGAGATACAATATCTATAATTTCAGGATCATAGCCTTTATAAACCAAGCTCTTTGCAGCTTGCATGACATGATGTCTCATACGTGAGTATGTAAGAATAGTTATATCTTTTCCAGGACGAACTACTTCTGCTTTTTCTAAACAAATTAAATACTCTTCATCTGGAAGAACTTCCTTCAGATTGTATAAAAGAACATGTTCGAACAAAATAACTGGATTTTCACTTCTAATAGCTGACTTGATTAATCCTTTAGCATTTGTTGGAGTTGAACAAGCA
>BQMB01000437.1:17500-25000 GCA_027943415.1 Closterium sp. NIES-67 | reverse complement strand
GATCGATTCGGGTCCGGATGGGGTCCGGTCGATCGATGGGGGTCCGGATGGGGCCCGGTCGATCGAAATCGGATCCGGATGGGGCTGGATTCGGATGGGTCCGGTCGGTCGATTTGGGTCCGAATGGGGCCCGGTCGATCCATCCGGATCCGGATGGGGCTGGATTTGGATGGGTCCGGACGATCGGCCCGGGTCCGGATGGGGTCCGATCGATCGATTCGGATCCGGATGCGGTCGGATTCGGATGGGTTCGATCGATCGACCCGCATGGGTCCGGTCGATCGATTGGGGTCCGGATGGGGCCCGGTCCATCGATTCGGATCCGAATGGGGCTGGATTCGGATGGGTCCGGTCGATCGATTTGGGTCCGGATGGGGTCCGGTCGATCGATTCGGATCCGGATGGGGCCCGGTCGATCGAAATCGGATCCGGATGGGGCTGGATTCGGATGGGTCCGGTCGATCGATTCGGGTCCGAATGGGGCCCGGTCGATCGACCCGGATCCGGATGGGGCTGGATTCGGATGGGTCCGGACGATCGGCCCGGGTCCGGATGGGGTCCGGTCGATCGATTCGGTTCCGGATGGGGCTGGATTCGGATGGGTTCGACCCATCGATCCGGATGGGGTCGATCGATGGATCCGGATGGTTTCGTTGGTTCGATCCGGATGGGTTGGATCGATGGATCCGGATGGGTTCGGTCAGTCGACCCGGATGGGTTCGATGGTCGGATCCGGACGGGTTCGATCGATGGATCCGGATGGGTTCGATCGGGCGAACCCGATGGGCTTGCCCCTTGGGTGCTCGCCTTGCCTTGTACTGGGTTGTGCGGTGCCCTGGGGGAAAAAAAGGCATCCGATCCATCCGGTCATATCCGGATGCTCGTTGGCTCTAGGGTGGTGTGGTGCCTCGAAAGGGCTCGCACCCGCCCTAGAGCCCTTTTTGCCCGGTTGGAAATCGACTACACCGGAAGGGCTTGTGGGCTCTAGGGCGGTGCCGTGCCTCGAAAGGGCTCGCACCCGCCCTAGAGCCCTTTTTGCCCGGTTGGAAATCGACTACACCGGAAGGGCTTGTGGGCTCTAGGGCGGTGTCGTGCCTCGAAAGGGCTCACACCCGCCCTGGAGCCCTTTTTGCCCGGTTGGAAATCGACTACACCGGAAGGGCTTGTGGGCTCTAGGGCGGTGTCGTGCCTCGAAAGGGCTCCCACCCGCCCTGGAGCCCTTTTTGCCCGGTTGGAAATCGACTACACCGGAAGGGCTTGTGGGCTCTAGGGCGGTGTCGTGCCTCGAAAGGGCTCACACCCGCCCTAGAGCCCTTTTTGCCCGGTTGGAAATCGACTACACCGGAAGGGCTTGTGGGCTCTAGGGCGGTGTCGTGCCTCGAAAGGGCTCACACCCGCCCTAGAGCCCTTTTTGCCCGGTTGGAAATCGACTGCACCGGAAGGGCTTGTGGGCTCTAGGGCGGTGTCGTGCCTCGAAAGGGCTCACACCCGCCCTGGAGCCCTTTTTTTCCCGGTTGGAAATCGACTACACCGGAAGGGCTTGTCGGCTCTAGGGTGTTGTCGTGCCTTGAAAGGGATCACACCCGCCCTGGAGCCCTTTTTGCCCGGTTGGAATTCGATTACACGGGAAGCCTGTGGGCACTAGGGTTGGATGAACCCATGGGCCGGTTCCGATCCGCCCTAGGGGCAAAGAAACCAAGGGGGGATGGGCCCAAGGGTCGGATGAAACCATGGGCCGGTTCAAATCCGCCCTTGGGGTCGAATGAACCGGCTGGGGGGTCGAATAACCGAGGGGGGATGGGATCCTGGGTTGGATGAACCCATGGGCCGGTTCAAATCCGCCCTTGGGGTCAAATGAACCGGCTGGGGGGTAAAAGAAACCGAGGGGGGATGGGCTCTTGATTTGGATGAACCCATGGGCCGGTTCAAATCCGCCCTTGGGGTCGAATGAACCGGGTGGGGGGTCAAATAACCGAGGGGGGATGGGATCCTCCTGGGTTGGATGAACCCATGGGCCGGTTCAAATCCGCCCCTGGGGTCCAATGGACCGGCTGGGGGGTCAAATAACCGAGGGGGGATGGGATCTTGGGTTGGATGAGCCCATGGGCCGGTTCAAATCCGCCCTAGGGGTCCAATGGACCGGGTGGGGGGTAAAAAAACCGAGGGGGGATGGGCCCAAGGGTTGGATGAGCCCATGGGCCGGTTCAAATCCGCCCTTGGGGTCAAATGAACCGGCTGGGGGGGTCAGAATGGCCGAGCGGGGATGGGCTCTTGAATTGGATGAACCCATGGGCCGGTTCAAATCCGCCCTTGGGGTCGAATGAACCGGCTGGGGGGTCGAATTACGGAGGGGGAATGGGCTCTTGGGTCGGATGAAACCATGGGCCGGTTCAAATCCGCCCTTGGGGTCAAATGAACCGGCGGGGGGGTCAAATAACCGAGGGGGGATGGGATCCTGGGTTGGATGAACCCATGGGCCGGTTCAAACCCGCCCCTGGGGTCCAATGGACCGGGCGGGGGGTAAAAAAAAACCGAGGGGGGGTGGTCCCAAGGGATGGATGAACCCATGGGCCGGTTCAAATCCGCCCTTGGGGTCAAATGAACCGGCTGGGGGGTAAAAGAAACCGAGGGGGGATGGGCTCTTGAATTGGATGAACCCATGGGCCGGTTCAAATCCGCCCTTGGGGTCGAATGAACCGGGTGGGGGGTCAAATAACCGAGGGGGGATGGGATCCTCCTGGGTTGGATGAACCCATGGGCCGGTTCAAATCCGCCCCTGGGGTCCAATGGACCGGCTGGGGGGTCAAATAACCGAGGGGGGATGGGATCTTGGGTTGGATGAGCCCATGGGCCGGTTCAAATCCGCCCTAGGGGTCCAATGGACCGGGTGGGGGGTAAAAAAACCGAGGGGGGATGGGCCCAAGGGTTGGATGAGCCCATGGGCCGGTTCAAATCCGCCCTTGGGGTCAAATGAACCGGCTGGGGGGGTCAGAATGGCCGAGCGGGGATGGGCTCTTGAATTGGATGAACCCATGGGCCGGTTCAAATCCGCCCTTGGGGTCGAATGAACCGGCTGGGGGGTCGAATTACGGAGGGGGAATGGGCTCTTGGGTCGGATGAAACCATGGGCCGGTTCAAATCCGCCCTTGGGGTCAAATGAACCGGCGGGGGGGTCAAATAACCGAGGGGGGATGGGATCCTGGGTTGGATGAACCCATGGGCCGGTTCAAACCCGCCCCTGGGGTCCAATGGACCGGGCGGGGGGTAAAAAAAAACCGAGGGGGGGTGGTCCCAAGGGATGGATGAACCCATGGGCCGGTTCTAATCCGCCCTTGGGGTCAAATGAACCGGCTGGGGGGTAAAAGAAACCGAGGGGGGATGGGCTCTTGAATTGGATGAACCCATGGGCCGGTTCAAATCCGCCCTTGGGGTCGAATGAACCGGGTGGGGGGTCAAATAACCGAGGGGGGATGGGATCCTCCTGGGTTGGATGAACCCATGGGCCGGTTCAAATCCGCCCCTGGGGTCCAATGGACCGGCTGGGGGGTCAAATAACCGAGGGGGGATGGGATCTTGGGTTGGATGAGCCCATGGGCCGGTTCAGATCCGCCCTAGGTGTCCAATGGACCGGGTGGGGGGTAAAAAAACCGAGGGGGGATGGGCCCAAGGGTTGGATGAGCCCATGGGCCGGTTCAAATCCGCCCTTGGGGTCAAATGAACCGGCTGGGGGGTAAAAGAAACCGAGGGGGGATGGGCTCTTGAATTGGATGAACCCATGGGCCGGTTCAAATCCGCCCTTGGGGTCGAATGAACCGGGTGGGGGGTCAAATAACCGAGGGGGGATGGGATCCTCCTGGGTTGGATGAACCCATGGGCCGGTTCAAATCCGCCCCTGGGGTCCAATGGACCGGCTGGGGGGTCAAATAACCGAGGGGGGATGGGATCTTGGGTTGGATGAGCCCATGGGCCGGTTCAAATCCGCCCTAGGGGTCCAATGGACCGGGTGGGGGGTAAAAAAACCGAGGGGGGATGGGCCCAAGGGTTGGATGAGCCCATGGGCCGGTTCAAATCCGCCCTTGGGGTCAAATGAACCGGCTGGGGGGGTCAGAATGGCCGAGCGGGGATGGGCTCTTGAATTGGATGAACCCATGGGCCGGTTCAAATCCGCCCTTGGGATCAAATGACCCGGCTGGGGGGTCCCTAGGGTCAATCTTGGCATCCCATGAACGCATAAACAGGTTGCCCCAAACGATGGCAACCCAACGTAATCCATGCCATAGGCCTATTAATACCCCAGCAAAGGGGTATTTTTCCTCTCCCCATCATTCGGCCATGTGTTTTCGGATTGCCCCAAACGACGGTAACCCAACATAATCCAGGTCATAGGCCTAGGAATACCCTAGGGAAGTGGTATTTTTCCTCTCCCCATCATTTGGCCATATGTTTTCGGATTGCCCCAAACGACGGTAACCCAACGTAATCCAGGCCATAGGCCTAGGAATACCCTAGGGAAGTGGTATTTTTCCTCTCCCCATCATTCGGCCATGTGTTTTCGGATTGCCCCAAACGACGGTAACCCAACGTAATCCAGGTCATAGGCCTAGGAATACCCTAGGGAAGTGGCATTTTTCCTCTCCCCATCATTCGGCCATATTTTTTCGGATTGCCCCAAACGACGGTAACCCAACGTAATCCAGGTCATAGGCCTAGGAATACCCTAGGGAAGTGGTATTTTTCCTCTCCCCATCATTCGGCCATGTGTTTTCGGATTGCCCCAAACGACGGTAACCCAACGTAATCCAGGTCATAGGCCTAGGAATACCCTAGGGAAGTGGTATTTTTCCTCTCCCCATCATTCGGCCATGTGTTTTCGGATTGCCCCAAACGACGGTAACCCAACGTAATCCAGGTCATAGGCCTAGGAATACTCTAGGGATGGGGCATTCTACCACTCCCCATCACTTGGGTTTCGGTTCTTGATTGCCCCAAACAATCGTAACCCAACGCAATGCAGGCCATTGGCATAGGAATACCCTGCCTAGGCTTTGACCTTGATGGTTCGATCGATCCGGACCCGAATGGGTTCGATACGAATGGGGCCGGTGAATCCGGATCCGGATGGGTTCGATCCAAATGGGTTCGATCGACTCGGATCCGGATCGATTCCATCCGAATCGGTTCGATCGAACCGGATCCGGATGGGTTCGATCGAACCGGATCCGGATGGGTTCGATCGATCCGGATCCGGATGGGTTCGATAAGGATGGGTTCGATCGACTCGGATCCGGATGGGTTCGATACGAATGGGTTCGATCGACTCGGATCCGGATTGGTTCGATCGACTCGGATCCGGATCGATTCCATCCGAATGGGTTCGATCGAACCGGATCCGGATGGGTTCGATCGATCCGCACCCGGGTGGGTTCGATCCAAATGGGTTCGACCGACTCGGATCCGGATCGATTCCATCCGAATCGGTTCGATCGAACCGGATCCGGATGGGTTCGATCCGGATCCGGATGGGTTCGATAAGGATGGGTTCGATCCGAATGGGTTCGATCGACTCGGATCCGGATGGGTTCGATCCGAATGGGTTCGATCGACTCGGATCCGGATTGGTTCGATCGACTCGGATCCGGATCGATTCCATCCGAATGGGTTCGATCGAACCGGATCCGGATGGGTTCGATCGATCCGGATCCGGATGGGTTCGATCGACTCGGATCCGGATGGGTTCGATCGGCTCGGATCCGGATGGGTTCGATCGATCCGGATCCGGATGGGCTTGGGTCCGAAAGGGTTCATTTGATCCGGATCCGGACGGATTCGATCGATCCGGACCCGGGTGGGTTCGATCCGAATGGGTTCGATCGACTCGGATCCGGATGGGCTCGATAGGGATGGGTTCTATCCGAATGGGTTCGATCGACTCGGATCCGGATGGGTTCGATCGATCCGGATCCGGATGGGTTCAATTGATCCAGATCCGGATGGGTTTGATCCACACGGGTTCGATCGATCCGGATCCGGATCGGCTCGATAAGGATGGGTTCGATCGACTCGGATCCGAATGGGTTCGATCGATCCAGATCCGGATGGGTTCCATCCGAATGGGTTCGATCAAACCCATCCGGGGTCCGATCCGGATGGATTCCATCACTTGGGTTCCGGGGACTTGATTGCCCCAAACGACGGTAACCCAACGTAATCCAGGTCATTGGCCTAGGAATACAGGAGGGAAGGGGTGCTCTACCTCTCCCCAACCCTTGGCACGGGCCATCGGATTGCCCCAAACGACGGTAACCCAACGTAATCCAGGTCATTGGCCTAAGAATACGGGGGGGGGAGGGGTGCTCCACCTCTCCCCAACCCTTGGCACGGGCCATCCGATTGCCCCAAACGACGGTAACCCAACGTAATCCAGGTCATTGGCCTAAGAATACGGGGGGGGGGAGGGGTGCTCCACCTCTCCCCAACCCTTGGCATGGGCCATCCGATTGCCCCAAACGACGGTAACCCAACGTAATCCAGGTCATTGGCCTAAGAATACGGGGGGGGGGAGGGGTGCTCCACCTCTCCCCAACCCTTGGCATGGGCCATCCGATTGCCCCAAACGATGGTAACCCAACGTAATCGGGGTCATTGGCCTAAGAATACAGGAGGGGAGGGGTGCTCCACCTCTCCCCAACCCTTGGCTCGGGGCATCCGGTTGCCCCAAACGACGGTAAGCCAACGTAATCCAGGTCATTGGCCTAAGAATGCCGGAGGGGAGGGGCTCCTTACCTCTCCCCAACCCCTGGCATGGTGGAACCGATTGCCCCAAACGACGGTAAGCCAACGTAATCGAGGTGGTTTTCCTAAGAATACTGCAGGGGAGGGGTGCTCTACCTCTCCCCGACCCCTGGCATGGGTCATACGGTTGCCTCAAATGACGGTAACCCAACGTAATCCGGGTCATTGGCCTAAGAATACCGGAGGGGAGGGGTGCTCTATCTTTCCCCAACCCTTGGCATGTGGGCATAGATTGCCCCAAACGACGGTAAGCCAACGTAATCCGGGTCACTGGCCTAAGAACAACGGAGGGGAGGAGTGCTCTACCTCTCCCCAACCCTTGCCACGGGGAAATCGATTGCCCCAAACGACGGTAAGCCAACGTAATCCAGGTCATTGGCCTAAGAATACTGGGCGGGAGGGGTGCTCCACCTCTCCCCAACCCCTGGCATCTGGGAATCGATTGCTCCAAACGACGGTAAGCCAGCGTAATCCGGGTGGTTGGCCTAAGAGAATCCGGGGGAAGGGGTGCTCCACCTCTCCCCGAACCTTTGCAAGGGTCACTCGGTTGCGCCAAACGACGGTAAGCCAACGTAATCCAGGTGGTTAGCCTAAGAAGGTTAGGGGGAAGTGGCTTTTCACCTCTTCTCACTAATCTTTGGGTAGGACGGTTGCTTGAAAAGTCGGTAAGCCAAGGTAATCCGAGGCCTTTCCGTAGTAATAATTCGG
>BQMB01000437.1:0-7500 GCA_027943415.1 Closterium sp. NIES-67 | reverse complement strand
CGATCGATCGATTCGGATCCGGATGCGGTCGGATTCGGATGGGTTCGATCGATCGACCCGCATGGGTCCGGTCGATCGATTGGGGTCCGGATGGGGCCCGGTCCATCGATTCGGATCCGAATGGGGCTGGATTCGGATGGGTCCGGTCGATCGATTTGGGTCCGGATGGGATCCGGTCGATCGATTCGGAACCGGATGGGGCCCGGTCGATCGAAATCGGATCCGGATGGGGCTGGATTCGGATGGGTCCGGTCGATCGATTCGGGTCCGGATGGGGTCCGGTCGATCGATGGGGGTCCGGATGGGGCCCGGTCGATCGAAATCGGATCCGGATGGGGCTGGATTCGGATGGGTCCGGTCGGTCGATTTGGGTCCGAATGGGGCCCGGTCGATCCATCCGGATCCGGATGGGGCTGGATTTGGATGGGTCCGGACGATCGGCCCGGGTCCGGATGGGGTCCGATCGATCGATTCGGATCCGGATGCGGTCGGATTCGGATGGGTTCGATCGATCGACCCGCATGGGTCCGGTCGATCGATTGGGGTCCGGATGGGGCCCGGTCCATCGATTCGGATCCGAATGGGGCTGGATTCGGATGGGTCCGGTCGATCGATTTGGGTCCGGATGGGGTCCGGTCGATCGATTCGGATCCGGATGGGGCCCGGTCGATCGAAATCGGATCCGGATGGGGCTGGATTCGGATGGGTCCGGTCGATCGATTCGGGTCCGGATGGGGTCCGGTCGATCGATGGGGGTCCGGATGGGGCCCGGTCGATCGAAATCGGATCCGGATGGGGCTGGATTCGGATGGGTCCGGTCGGTCGATTTGGGTCCGAATGGGGCCCGGTCGATCCATCCGGATCCGGATGGGGCTGGATTTGGATGGGTCCGGACGATCGGCCCGGGTCCGGATGGGGTCCGATCGATCGATTCGGATCCGGATGCGGTCGGATTCGGATGGGTTCGATCGATCGACCCGCATGGGTCCGGTCGATCGATTGGGGTCCGGATGGGGCCCGGTCCATCGATTCGGATCCGAATGGGGCTGGATTCGGATGGGTCCGGTCGATCGATTTGGGTCCGGATGGGGTCCGGTCGATCGATTCGGATCCGGATGGGGCCCGGTCGATCGAAATCGGATCCGGATGGGGCTGGATTCGGATGGGTCCGGTCGATCGATTCGGGTCCGAATGGGGCCCGGTCGATCGACCCGGATCCGGATGGGGCTGGATTCGGATGGGTCCGGACGATCGGCCCGGGTCCGGATGGGGTCCGGTCGATCGATTCGGTTCCGGATGGGGCTGGATTCGGATGGGTTCGACCCATCGATCCGGATGGGGTCGATCGATGGATCCGGATGGTTTCGTTGGTTCGATCCGGATGGGTTGGATCGATGGATCCGGATGGGTTCGGTCAGTCGACCCGGATGGGTTCGATGGTCGGATCCGGACGGGTTCGATCGATGGATCCGGATGGGTTCGATCGGGCGAACCCGATGGGCTTGCCCCTTGGGTGCTCGCCTTGCCTTGTACTGGGTTGTGCGGTGCCCTGGGGGAAAAAAAGGCATCCGATCCATCCGGTCATATCCGGATGCTCGTTGGCTCTAGGGTGGTGTGGTGCCTCGAAAGGGCTCGCACCCGCCCTAGAGCCCTTTTTGCCCGGTTGGAAATCGACTACACCGGAAGGGCTTGTGGGCTCTAGGGCGGTGCCGTGCCTCGAAAGGGCTCGCACCCGCCCTAGAGCCCTTTTTGCCCGGTTGGAAATCGACTACACCGGAAGGGCTTGTGGGCTCTAGGGCGGTGTCGTGCCTCGAAAGGGCTCACACCCGCCCTGGAGCCCTTTTTGCCCGGTTGGAAATCGACTACACCGGAAGGGCTTGTGGGCTCTAGGGCGGTGTCGTGCCTCGAAAGGGCTCCCACCCGCCCTGGAGCCCTTTTTGCCCGGTTGGAAATCGACTACACCGGAAGGGCTTGTGGGCTCTAGGGCGGTGTCGTGCCTCGAAAGGGCTCACACCCGCCCTAGAGCCCTTTTTGCCCGGTTGGAAATCGACTACACCGGAAGGGCTTGTGGGCTCTAGGGCGGTGTCGTGCCTCGAAAGGGCTCACACCCGCCCTAGAGCCCTTTTTGCCCGGTTGGAAATCGACTGCACCGGAAGGGCTTGTGGGCTCTAGGGCGGTGTCGTGCCTCGAAAGGGCTCACACCCGCCCTGGAGCCCTTTTTTTCCCGGTTGGAAATCGACTACACCGGAAGGGCTTGTCGGCTCTAGGGTGTTGTCGTGCCTTGAAAGGGATCACACCCGCCCTGGAGCCCTTTTTGCCCGGTTGGAATTCGATTACACGGGAAGCCTGTGGGCACTAGGGTTGGATGAACCCATGGGCCGGTTCCGATCCGCCCTAGGGGCAAAGAAACCAAGGGGGGATGGGCCCAAGGGTCGGATGAAACCATGGGCCGGTTCAAATCCGCCCTTGGGGTCGAATGAACCGGCTGGGGGGTCGAATAACCGAGGGGGGATGGGATCCTGGGTTGGATGAACCCATGGGCCGGTTCAAATCCGCCCTTGGGGTCAAATGAACCGGCTGGGGGGTAAAAGAAACCGAGGGGGGATGGGCTCTTGATTTGGATGAACCCATGGGCCGGTTCAAATCCGCCCTTGGGGTCGAATGAACCGGGTGGGGGGTCAAATAACCGAGGGGGGATGGGATCCTCCTGGGTTGGATGAACCCATGGGCCGGTTCAAATCCGCCCCTGGGGTCCAATGGACCGGCTGGGGGGTCAAATAACCGAGGGGGGATGGGATCTTGGGTTGGATGAGCCCATGGGCCGGTTCAAATCCGCCCTAGGGGTCCAATGGACCGGGTGGGGGGTAAAAAAACCGAGGGGGGATGGGCCCAAGGGTTGGATGAGCCCATGGGCCGGTTCAAATCCGCCCTTGGGGTCAAATGAACCGGCTGGGGGGGTCAGAATGGCCGAGCGGGGATGGGCTCTTGAATTGGATGAACCCATGGGCCGGTTCAAATCCGCCCTTGGGGTCGAATGAACCGGCTGGGGGGTCGAATTACGGAGGGGGAATGGGCTCTTGGGTCGGATGAAACCATGGGCCGGTTCAAATCCGCCCTTGGGGTCAAATGAACCGGCGGGGGGGTCAAATAACCGAGGGGGGATGGGATCCTGGGTTGGATGAACCCATGGGCCGGTTCAAACCCGCCCCTGGGGTCCAATGGACCGGGCGGGGGGTAAAAAAAAACCGAGGGGGGGTGGTCCCAAGGGATGGATGAACCCATGGGCCGGTTCAAATCCGCCCTTGGGGTCAAATGAACCGGCTGGGGGGTAAAAGAAACCGAGGGGGGATGGGCTCTTGAATTGGATGAACCCATGGGCCGGTTCAAATCCGCCCTTGGGGTCGAATGAACCGGGTGGGGGGTCAAATAACCGAGGGGGGATGGGATCCTCCTGGGTTGGATGAACCCATGGGCCGGTTCAAATCCGCCCCTGGGGTCCAATGGACCGGCTGGGGGGTCAAATAACCGAGGGGGGATGGGATCTTGGGTTGGATGAGCCCATGGGCCGGTTCAAATCCGCCCTAGGGGTCCAATGGACCGGGTGGGGGGTAAAAAAACCGAGGGGGGATGGGCCCAAGGGTTGGATGAGCCCATGGGCCGGTTCAAATCCGCCCTTGGGGTCAAATGAACCGGCTGGGGGGGTCAGAATGGCCGAGCGGGGATGGGCTCTTGAATTGGATGAACCCATGGGCCGGTTCAAATCCGCCCTTGGGGTCGAATGAACCGGCTGGGGGGTCGAATTACGGAGGGGGAATGGGCTCTTGGGTCGGATGAAACCATGGGCCGGTTCAAATCCGCCCTTGGGGTCAAATGAACCGGCGGGGGGGTCAAATAACCGAGGGGGGATGGGATCCTGGGTTGGATGAACCCATGGGCCGGTTCAAACCCGCCCCTGGGGTCCAATGGACCGGGCGGGGGGTAAAAAAAAACCGAGGGGGGGTGGTCCCAAGGGATGGATGAACCCATGGGCCGGTTCTAATCCGCCCTTGGGGTCAAATGAACCGGCTGGGGGGTAAAAGAAACCGAGGGGGGATGGGCTCTTGAATTGGATGAACCCATGGGCCGGTTCAAATCCGCCCTTGGGGTCGAATGAACCGGGTGGGGGGTCAAATAACCGAGGGGGGATGGGATCCTCCTGGGTTGGATGAACCCATGGGCCGGTTCAAATCCGCCCCTGGGGTCCAATGGACCGGCTGGGGGGTCAAATAACCGAGGGGGGATGGGATCTTGGGTTGGATGAGCCCATGGGCCGGTTCAGATCCGCCCTAGGTGTCCAATGGACCGGGTGGGGGGTAAAAAAACCGAGGGGGGATGGGCCCAAGGGTTGGATGAGCCCATGGGCCGGTTCAAATCCGCCCTTGGGGTCAAATGAACCGGCTGGGGGGTAAAAGAAACCGAGGGGGGATGGGCTCTTGAATTGGATGAACCCATGGGCCGGTTCAAATCCGCCCTTGGGGTCGAATGAACCGGGTGGGGGGTCAAATAACCGAGGGGGGATGGGATCCTCCTGGGTTGGATGAACCCATGGGCCGGTTCAAATCCGCCCCTGGGGTCCAATGGACCGGCTGGGGGGTCAAATAACCGAGGGGGGATGGGATCTTGGGTTGGATGAGCCCATGGGCCGGTTCAAATCCGCCCTAGGGGTCCAATGGACCGGGTGGGGGGTAAAAAAACCGAGGGGGGATGGGCCCAAGGGTTGGATGAGCCCATGGGCCGGTTCAAATCCGCCCTTGGGGTCAAATGAACCGGCTGGGGGGGTCAGAATGGCCGAGCGGGGATGGGCTCTTGAATTGGATGAACCCATGGGCCGGTTCAAATCCGCCCTTGGGATCAAATGACCCGGCTGGGGGGTCCCTAGGGTCAATCTTGGCATCCCATGAACGCATAAACAGGTTGCCCCAAACGATGGCAACCCAACGTAATCCATGCCATAGGCCTATTAATACCCCAGCAAAGGGGTATTTTTCCTCTCCCCATCATTCGGCCATGTGTTTTCGGATTGCCCCAAACGACGGTAACCCAACATAATCCAGGTCATAGGCCTAGGAATACCCTAGGGAAGTGGTATTTTTCCTCTCCCCATCATTTGGCCATATGTTTTCGGATTGCCCCAAACGACGGTAACCCAACGTAATCCAGGCCATAGGCCTAGGAATACCCTAGGGAAGTGGTATTTTTCCTCTCCCCATCATTCGGCCATGTGTTTTCGGATTGCCCCAAACGACGGTAACCCAACGTAATCCAGGTCATAGGCCTAGGAATACCCTAGGGAAGTGGCATTTTTCCTCTCCCCATCATTCGGCCATATTTTTTCGGATTGCCCCAAACGACGGTAACCCAACGTAATCCAGGTCATAGGCCTAGGAATACCCTAGGGAAGTGGTATTTTTCCTCTCCCCATCATTCGGCCATGTGTTTTCGGATTGCCCCAAACGACGGTAACCCAACGTAATCCAGGTCATAGGCCTAGGAATACCCTAGGGAAGTGGTATTTTTCCTCTCCCCATCATTCGGCCATGTGTTTTCGGATTGCCCCAAACGACGGTAACCCAACGTAATCCAGGTCATAGGCCTAGGAATACTCTAGGGATGGGGCATTCTACCACTCCCCATCACTTGGGTTTCGGTTCTTGATTGCCCCAAACAATCGTAACCCAACGCAATGCAGGCCATTGGCATAGGAATACCCTGCCTAGGCTTTGACCTTGATGGTTCGATCGATCCGGACCCGAATGGGTTCGATACGAATGGGGCCGGTGAATCCGGATCCGGATGGGTTCGATCCAAATGGGTTCGATCGACTCGGATCCGGATCGATTCCATCCGAATCGGTTCGATCGAACCGGATCCGGATGGGTTCGATCGAACCGGATCCGGATGGGTTCGATCGATCCGGATCCGGATGGGTTCGATAAGGATGGGTTCGATCGACTCGGATCCGGATGGGTTCGATACGAATGGGTTCGATCGACTCGGATCCGGATTGGTTCGATCGACTCGGATCCGGATCGATTCCATCCGAATGGGTTCGATCGAACCGGATCCGGATGGGTTCGATCGATCCGCACCCGGGTGGGTTCGATCCAAATGGGTTCGACCGACTCGGATCCGGATCGATTCCATCCGAATCGGTTCGATCGAACCGGATCCGGATGGGTTCGATCCGGATCCGGATGGGTTCGATAAGGATGGGTTCGATCCGAATGGGTTCGATCGACTCGGATCCGGATGGGTTCGATCCGAATGGGTTCGATCGACTCGGATCCGGATTGGTTCGATCGACTCGGATCCGGATCGATTCCATCCGAATGGGTTCGATCGAACCGGATCCGGATGGGTTCGATCGATCCGGATCCGGATGGGTTCGATCGACTCGGATCCGGATGGGTTCGATCGGCTCGGATCCGGATGGGTTCGATCGATCCGGATCCGGATGGGCTTGGGTCCGAAAGGGTTCATTTGATCCGGATCCGGACGGATTCGATCGATCCGGACCCGGGTGGGTTCGATCCGAATGGGTTCGATCGACTCGGATCCGGATGGGCTCGATAGGGATGGGTTCTATCCGAATGGGTTCGATCGACTCGGATCCGGATGGGTTCGATCGATCCGGATCCGGATGGGTTCAATTGATCCAGATCCGGATGGGTTTGATCCACACGGGTTCGATCGATCCGGATCCGGATCGGCTCGATAAGGATGGGTTCGATCGACTCGGATCCGAATGGGTTCGATCGATCCAGATCCGGATGGGTTCCATCCGAATGGGTTCGATCAAACCCATCCGGGGTCCGATCCGGATGGATTCCATCACTTGGGTTCCGGGGACTTGATTGCCCCAAACGACGGTAACCCAACGTAATCCAGGTCATTGGCCTAGGAATACAGGAGGGAAGGGGTGCTCTACCTCTCCCCAACCCTTGGCACGGGCCATCGGATTGCCCCAAACGACGGTAACCCAACGTAATCCAGGTCATTGGCCTAAGAATACGGGGGGGGGGAGGGGTGCTCCACCTCTCCCCAACCCTTGGCACGGGCCATCCGATTGCCCCAAACGACGGTAACCCAACGTAATCCAGGTCATTGGCCTAAGAATACGGGGGGGGGAGGGGTGCTCCACCTCTCCCCAACCCTTGGCATGGGCCATCCGATTGCCCCAAACGACGGTAACCCAACGTAATCCAGGTCATTGGCCTAAGAATACGGGGGGGGGAGGGGTGCTCCACCTCTCCCCAACCCTTGGCATGGGCCATCCGATTGCCCCAAACGATGGTAACCCAACGTAATCGGGGTCATTGGCCTAAGAATACAGGAGGGGAGGGGTGCTCCACCTCTCCCCAACCCTTGGCTCGGGGCATCCGGTTGCCCCAAACGACGGTAAGCCAACGTAATCCAGGTCATTGGCCTAAGAATGCCGGAGGGGAGGGGCTCCTTACCTCC
>BQMB01000436.1:0-28102 GCA_027943415.1 Closterium sp. NIES-67 | reverse complement strand
ACTCACTCACACACGCTCTCACACACTGTCATACACACACTCTCACACACACTATCACACACTCAAACACACACACGCGCAGCCATGCACACTCACTTGCAGGCCTCACCCCACCGTCCGCCACAGCTATCATTCCTCTCCCTCCCCCCTCTCCCTTTCTGCAGCTTCTCTCCTCGCTTCCTCCTCTCGTCCCCTTGCCCCTTCCGCACCTCCTCCCCCATCCCCCTCTACGCCCCCCTCCCCCTTCCTGCCCCATCCTTTCTCCCCGTTCCCCGTTGGCACGGCATGGAACGGAACGGCATGGCATGGCACCCATCAGGTTCTTTGGGCCATCAGTGGACGAGGATGCATTGGCGTACCTGACTCTCGCCAACGACATGCTGCACCAGCTCAACCCCAGCTTCATCACCATTGCGGACGATGTGAGTGGCGCAACGGGGTAGCTGGGCTAGGGTAGGCAATGGATACGAGAGGCCAGCCAGAGAGCGAGGGGTCTGATCTGATCGAGCATGCGACGTGCTGCACCACCAGCTCAACCCTGGCTTCATCACCATTGCTGACGATGTGAGTGAGGCAAGGGGGGCGAGAGGGGCGAGGGCTGAGGTGCTATGGGCCTTCTTCACCTAGCCAAACGCTGCTTTCTACATTCTTTCCTGCTCACTAGTCATTCAC
This sequence comes from Closterium sp. NIES-67, assembly GCA_027943415.1. Classification (NCBI taxonomy): domain Eukaryota; kingdom Viridiplantae; phylum Streptophyta; class Zygnematophyceae; order Desmidiales; family Closteriaceae; genus Closterium; species Closterium sp. NIES-67. Next base: position 27,430 of record BQMB01000436.1, on the reverse strand, counting down.
TCCTGCCCCCATCCTTCCTCCCCCCTCCCTCCGCTGCTCTCTACCCATCCCTCTTTCCTCACCTCAAACCTTCCCCGCATCCCACACATGCCCTATTCCCCCAGGTGACTGTGTACCTGGGCGTGTGTGCCGTGATGCACCAGGGCAAGGTGGTCTGGGCTTTGGCCTGCTTCGCCTTAGTTAACTCTGCCTCACATGATACATGCTATGCCTCAACTCCTCACCCCCTCCCCCCAGGTGACGGTGTACCCGGGTGTGTGTGCGCCGACGCACCAGGGCGGGCTGGGCTTTGACCTGCGGCTGAACACCGCGGCCATGGAGATGTGGCCGTGGCTGCTGCACCATGCGTGGCCGGGCGGGGAGGCACGGGACGGGCAGAAGCACCTGGAGGAGTGGAGCATGGAGGAGGTGAGGGCGTGCGTGTGTCCGTGGGCTAGCGCGAGTAAGTTTGCCCGTTCGCGACTATACGGAGATGTGGGTGTGGCTTGCAGCATGCGAGGGTTGAGGGGGGGGAGGCATGGGAAGGGCAGAAGCACCTGGAGGAGGGGAGCATGGAGGAGGCGAGGGCGTGGGCGTGGGCGTGGGCGTGTGCATGTGCGTGTGTTTGTCTGTGATTGATCTTGACCTATAAGAGGGTGTCTGAAGTAGTATGGGTGGGACGTAACTGAGAGGCAAAGCGGGTTACCAGAATGTAACCTCCATCGTTTTGGTTTCCGGGATGTCCGAATTAGGGCCCCACATAAGAGCACACACGTTTCGTCAGGCCGTCTCGACAGCAGGCACACCCTGCATCTCCCCCTCTCGCACCTGTCCTTCCTCCCTCCCACTCCCCCCCCTCCATGTGTGCGCTGCAGATGATGATGACGCTGCTGCAGCAGGGGTCGGCAGAGCACACTCTCGTGTGCGCTGAGAGCCACTGGCAGGTGGGTGGAGAGGGGAGAAAGGGTGCTCTTTTTCAGAATCTTCAAGAACCAACTCAACTCAGGTGGGTATGAAGGGCAGAGGGCGGCACAGGCAGGTGCGTCAGGTGAGGGGAGCAGAGAGGGGCACTGGGAGAGAGGTGCGTGAGGAGGAGAGAGATGCAGTGGCAGGTGGAGTTGGATGGATGTGTGTGTGCATGTATATGCATGTGCACGTTCATCATGGGTCTCTCTACGTCAACATGTTTGTATGTATCCCTCCTAGCTTCTGCTTAGAGCTCCTTTCAGGAAGCGAAGGCCTCTTTCGCTAGTCATCCTCTCGTTGTTCACATCACATGGCCTCAAGAAGCGGCGGGGCATGTCGCACTACGTCTCAAGCAATTGTACCCTTTGTCGAGTCTTTCAGCGTTTCCTTCCGCCTCCCTGCGCCTCCTCCTCCCTCCCTGTGCACACCATTTCACACCACGGCCTCACAGGCTGTTGCGGGGGATCCTCTAGCTCACGTGCTCATCGGCCGATACATGCCTGATGATGATGCGCCATCAGCAAGAACACGCTCCCTCACACCATCATCGTCATCATCTCCATCAACAGCAGCAGCAGCAGCAGCAGCAGCAACGCCAGCATGGTACCAGCAACCACAAGTGCACAGAGGGACGGCCCTGTACAAAGTAAAACCCCTTAACCAAGCCTTTTACCCCTACCCTCGTTCCACCATTCCCCTACCTTCTGTGGGTACTATTTATTCGGCATTCAGCCCCTTATCTGGCATCCGTTCAGCCTGCTTCCATCCTATTTCTGCCGTCAACCTCCAACGCCTTCCGCTTTTCTCTCCAGCAGTCGTGCTTTCTTTTCCCACAAGTCACTTCATCTCTCAACCCCCCACCTTCTCCTGCCGCCCCCTCGTCATACAATGGGCAAGATGCTTGTACCGTGCGTCAGCGCTCTTCATCCGCTCTCCTGCACTGCACCCCCCCCGCCCTTCCTCGCCCTTGTCCCTCGTCTCCCCGTCCATTCCTCGCTTCCATCCCCATGGCAGCTGATTCGGCTGATAACCCTGGCAGCGGCAGGGGATGCTTTTCTGTCGTTCATGGGGAATGAGTTCGGCCACCCCCATGTGAGTCGGGCCCATGCTCCTGCTCCCTCCCTTCTGCTCTCTGTGCTCTGCTCTGCGCACGGCACGGTAGCTCATCACACTTCTAACTGCTCCACCATGTCTGTTGCTCGGTGCTGTTTCTTCTGAGTTGACCTGCAATGGCTTCTTCCACTTCCCTTCCTCCCGGTTCTGTCCCTGTTGGCCACTTTGCTGTTACCACTGTCCTCATCTCATCACTCCATCATCGCTCCGTCTGCCTCATGCTACCTGTCACCCACTACTCCGCTTGCCCACACAAGTCGGGGAATTTTCGTGCCATGCTCCAGCTGTTTGCCAGGAACTTGGATTCGGGAATGCACAGTTTTCATACCACCATCACCATCACCGTTGCCATCACCATTGTTGTGCTTCTTCCCTCTCTCACCCCCCTCCTCCCCACCCCCCACACCCCGCGCTTCTGTCCCCAGCGCCTGCACCTGTCGTCGCGGCCGCACGAGGGCTCGTCGCAGTGCTGCTGGCAGCTGCAGGATGACGCCCGCGGCCCCTTTGCACAGCTGGCCGCTTTTGACAGGGTACTGTGACGCAAGCACGCATGCACACATGGTCACATACGCGCATGCACACATGGTCACATACGCGCATGCACACATGGTCACATACGCGCCTGCACACACATGGTCTCATGTTTTTGCTCACTACACTTTCATGACATATGTATGTTGGCATGTGAATGCACTAGACATACATGTGTTGAAGCATACTCTTATCCACATGCACATTCTTGAACCGTGCATTTGCATGTGCGTTAGTATTCAGGCACCCGGATTTGTCATGCGAATGCATGGCCATCAGCCTACATCACTCCGGTTTTGGTTCTCTGGATGGTGGCACGCCCCGGCATGGCACATGATGGAATGGTGTGCTTTGTTGTGGATCATTATAACATGGCATGGCATGGCATGGCATGGCATGGCATGGCATGGCATGGCAGGCGGTGATGGCACTGGACGAGAGGGAGGGAGTGCTGGCGTTGGACAAGCCTCACATGCGCCATGTTAGCGAGGAGCACCGGGTGAGATGATGTGATGCCATGGACGGTACTGTGGTTTCATGCTGTGCCATGCCATGCCATGCCATGCCATGTTGGACCGTATGGCGCCATTCAGCAATTGAGTTGACTAGAAGGCAAGCCTCACTTGCACCATGTGAGATGCTGGGACGGCATGTGGGATGCTGGGATGGCATGTGAGATGCTGGGATGGCATGTGAGATGCTGGGATGGCATGTGAGATGCTGGGATGGCATGTGAGATGCTGGGATGGCATGTGAGATTACGTGGTGCCACGTTCTCCATCTTCTTCAGTCTCACGACCGTGTTGCATTCAATCGCAGCATACAGTCACTTTTCAGAGCTGCGTGTTAGAGCAGATGATTGTAGCATGAGGGGGAAAATCAATCATGCCATGCCCGCTCACACTCTCAGCTCTCTTCCTTCCCATATCCCCTCATCTCACCACCCCCTCTCGTCTCTCTTCCCACCCTTGCTTCTCGTACCTCCCTGTCCATCCCCTTCCCCTCCGCTCCCCACCCCCGCCCGCCCTGCGTGGTCTTGTGGCAGGTGGTGTGTTTCACGCGCGGTGCGCTGCTCTTCCTCTTCAACTTCCACCCCTCCCGCTGCTTCGCCTCCTTCTCCGTTGCCCTGCCACGTGCCGGCGAGTACACTGTGAGTCAACGCAAGTCAACCCAGCCAATTCAATTTTTCCTGCTGGTGCCACAACAGGCCAGTGAGGCAACCATCCGTTCTCTCCACCATACCTTTCCACCACCGTGCCTTAGCATTCTCGCACACATCCATTCGCCCTGCCTCCTGCCACAGCACCGCCCTCCCTAAGTCCTCGTGGGACTGTCCATCTGCCCCTCTGCAATCCTTTTGGCCCAAAATAGCCCTACTCTTTGGGTTTGCAGTGCTCCCTGCCACACTGTCCCCCTCTCCGTATTTTCCCCCCTTCCCCCCTCCCTCGCTCCCTCCCTCCCTCTTTCCCCCCCTCCCTTCCTACTTTCCTCCCTCTCCCTCCACCTCCTCGTGCCAGTTGCTGCTGGACTTTGTGCCGCCTGAGTACGGCGGCGGCCACGGCACCCGCTCCCTTCCTCCCTCCCTCCCTCATTCATCCCGAACCCTCCTCTCTCTGTCCGCTCGTCCCATACCCCCCGGACCACCTGTCCTCGTGCCAGTTGCTGCTGGACTCGGAGGCACCTGAGTACGGCGGCGGCCACGGCACCCACGGTATCCACGCGCCGCCGACAGTGCACGCCACACCCACACCGCTGCCGCCCCACTCGTACGTTCCGGCCCACCCCTTGCTAACCGCACAACCCCCACTGGTCGCATCGCCCACCCACACTATGCGCACACCAGACTCAGCTTAATGGGTGTGTTTTCTCCAGCATACTCCGGATCAGCTCCCTTTTTCTCCAAGGGTCCTAGTTTCAATCTACTAAAAAGCACCCATTTTCCCCATGGATTCTGAGCGGCCGTCCATGGCAGCCATGGGGAAGCTGCTCTTCCACCCATGTTTCTTTGCTTCCCTCCCTCCCCTTCCAACCCCCACTGTGGTCCTTCACCGGTTTGTTTGTTCCTGCGTACATTCTGCCCTGATTCACCGTACCTCGTCATTGATCTTGCCAGCTTTTTGCTTGCCCCTAATGCCACCTCTTGTCGCTGCCTCTATCGTGCACCGAACGACCGTGTGCAATCCTTCATCAGTCATCCTTGGTCCTCCCACCAATCATTGGTCTCAGGCAATCATACCGCAGGGGAGCCACTGCATCCTTCGCCCTGCCTGCTCTCACTGCCCAGGTGCCTCCCACAACCCACCCAAGCCTCTCCCACCACTCCTCCCCCCTCCATGCTCCTCTGCAATGCTCCCTTGCATTCTGCCTCCTTTTTTGTTCATGATACTATCTGAAAGGGTATTGTAAGGAATTCGTAGACGTATGCGAACCTTCATTTATCTCAACGAAATCACATGTTATGAGCTTCAGAATTCTTCGTTTTCCACCGTGCATGCTCATCATTGCTCCTATGGTCAGTTTTCGCTCTCCCTCTTGCTCCATCCCCTCAACTGTCCCCCCCGCTGGCAGGTGTACCGACTTGATAGAATCTGGGAGGGCAATCCTGCCTCTGTGCCCTCTGAGCTTGTCTGACTCTTTCCTGAGTCCTGACTCCTGTTCTGGCCCCGCCGTTGGCTTGGTGTTTTGAGTTGAGCGACACTACCCTTATGTCGTTTTCATTGCCTACTTGAGAATGCAGCTTCGGTAATTTCAGTCGCCGGTTTCTAGATCCCAGCTAGGTACAATGAAGAGCAGGGTGATATCGAGTCGAGTGCTCAATGTTCATCCTCCAATAGGATATGCCCTGTACTTGAACGTGGGGCAGTTGGTTGTGTTAACGTAGAAACAAATGATTACAAGAGGTGGAAACCTAGAACAAATACTAGTTGGTTGTACTCACTAGAAGCATACCTCAGTCTAGCCTATAACTTCTACATAGATAATATGTATAAGTTGACACACCCCCTAGGCTAGACAAGGGGTGAAATTAAACAAGAAGCAAACAGCTCAGGGCGGCACTACTAGTCCAACCACTGAGGCAGGGGTCTGGAGACCAGTCAGCAAGAATACAACCAAAACTGAAGCAAGCCAGGGTGGCACTACTAGTCCAGCCACTGGAGGTAAGGCCACAAGGCCAGTCTGACAAGCATATATAATAGAGAGTACACAATCAGGATCCTAACAGGGGAGCAGCTATAGGAACAAGACCAAGCTGTACACAGTGCCGCTGATGATCTTTAGGCGCAAGCGCCTTAGTAAAGATATCAGCTGTGTTGGCACCTGAGGCCAAGTGAACTACGCGGGCCTGGCGGCGCTGCTGTAGCTCGCGCAGGAGGAAGTACCGCAGCTGGATATGCTTCGCTCTGCCCTCAAGCCGAGGCTCCTGACACAGGAGTATCATGGCCCTGTTGTCAGCGTACAGGACTGGGGCAGAGCTAGGCCGCTCACCTAAGTCTGTGAGCAAGAAGGTCAGCCAGCGGAGCTCCTGTGCCGCCATGGCACCAGCGTAGATCTCAGCCTCACAGCTAGACTGAGCCACAGACGACGAGCGAGTGGATCTCCAAGAGATAGCACCCGAACCAAGGCTGAAACAGTAGCCCTGCGACGACCTGAGCGTCTCAGCGTCGTCTGCCCAAGAAGCGTCTGTGTGCCCAGTAAGGACCACTGGCCTGCGTCCTCCTAGCACTAACCCCATGCCTGATGTACTAGCAAGATAACGCAAAACCCTCTTAGCGGCAGACCAGTGCTGAGGTCGGTGTCTGCCTGTAGCCACAAAGCGAGCCAGGATGCTGAGAGGGTATGCGAGATCTGGGCGAGTGCAAGTCATCAGGTACATGAGGCAACCCACCAGCTCTGCGTAGGGGCCACTGGGCTCTACTGGCTCCTCAGGAACGGGAGCAGAGAGCCCATGGTCTACGGGTAGAGGTGTGGGCTGTGCGGAGGAGAACTGAAGACCGAACCTCTGAAGGACCTGACGCACCAAGTGTGACTGGGTCAGAGTGATGGTGCGTGCTGCTCTGTCCCTAGAGATCTGCAGGCCAAGATAGCGACGCAGCTCTCCAAGGTCAGTGCAGGTGTGTCTCTTCAGCAGCTCAGCCTTCACAGAGGCCAGTGCGTCCCTGTCAGGAGTAGCGAAGACCAGGTCGTCTACGTAGACAAGGATGTAGAACGGAGTCTGGCCAGAACGCACAAACAGTGAAGGGTCAGCAGAGGACGGAAAGAACTGCAGGTCTGCTAACGTGGCACGTAGCGTGTCGTGCCACTCGCGGGGAGCCTGACGCAGGCCGTAGACCGGGCGCCTGAGAAGCCACTGGGTCCCAGGAGGGAAGGTACCAGTGAAGCCCTGTGGTCGGCGCAGGTAGACCTGCTCGTGTAGGCTGCCCTGAAGAAAGGCAGTAGAGAAGTCGAGAGAGTGAAGCTCGTAGTCACGCTGTGCTGCTACGTGTAGCAGCGCCCGAAGAGTGGTCATCTTCGGGGTCGGGGCGAAGGTCTGGAAGAAGTCAACCCCCTCGCGCTGACTGAAACCTCTGGCCACGTAGCGCGCCTTGAAGACAGGCGGCTCTCCAGGGGGACGCTTCACCTTGAAGAGCCACCGACCATCGACTACGTTCACCCCAGGCGGGGGAACTGCGTCGACGTAAGTGCCGGTGGATCTCCAAGATGCCATCTCCTGCTCCATGGCAGCTATCCACTGAGAGGCCCAAGGTCCCGAGGTGGCCTCAGCGTAGGTGCGAGGGGTCGGGATGTCGAAGGCGTCTGGGTCACCCTCAGGGACTAACAGCATGGAGCAGAGATGGGGAGCAGCCTCGGAAAGGAAAGCCAGCTCGTACTGCCTGTCCTCTAGGACGTCACTGCCAAGGGCAGGAGCACCCCCGACGGACAGAGGACGGGCAGGGTCAGAGACCAGAGCGGTAGCGTAGTCAAGGCGGCGGGTAGAAGCGAAGTCAGCGACAGCAGCGACAAGCGCGTCAAGGCGCGAGACAGGAACAGCAGGGTCGGTAACAAGAGAGGCAAGGACCCGAGGGACAAGGGGACGAGCAGCACGGAGGTAGTCAGAGAACGGAGGAGGTGCAACAGCAAGGGACGAGGGAGGAGGGGATGGGAGGAGGGGAGGACGAGACGAGTGGGAACGGAGCAACATAGGGTGGGTGGGCAGGACAGGAGAGACGGGACGAGCACGGGAGGGACGGCGAGCCCAAACGTGAGACGGAGGGGTAGGGTCAGGGGACAGCGGAGGAGACACAGGAGGGGAACGAGGAGGAAGACGGGCCGGAGACGAGTCTGGCGGCGGGAACACAGGACCGTAGACAGGGAGGTCAGGAGGCGGTGGGGGAGACACCGGCGCGCGGTCCGGGGAGGGAAGGCCGAGCAGGCGGAGAGCGGAAACCGGCGGCGACGGCTGCTGTGGCGGCGACGACGGCTGGGCCGGAACTCTCGGACCAGCAGAGGCAGAACGACCGTCGGCAGAACACTCAACAGCAGCACCCCCAGAACCAACACCCCAAGAGCGAGAACCCCCTCCAACACCAGCGGCACCCCCAGAAGCCGCAGGACGAACACCCTCCTCCACACCAGCACCCCCAGGGGCCGAGAGCAGCGGCGGCAGTGGCGGCGACAGCGGCGACGGCTGCGGCGGCGACGGCGACGGCGGCGGCAGCGGGGTCGGCGACTGCGACAGTGGGGGCGGAGGCACTGGGGAAGGGGGACGCGGCAAGGACGGACCGGGGGTACCACCAGAGTCAGCAGACTCCTCAACGGGGACAACCGACGGGAGGGGAGTGACGTGGGAGACACCAGACGGGGCAGGACGAGGCGGGAGAGGGGCAGGGGCTACCGGGGGAGAGGGAGCAAGGAAAAGGGGGGGGCAACTGGGAGACCTCGGTGAGGGAAGCGGCGGTAGAAGGAGACGGACTCGTCAAAGGTGACGTCACGAGAGTGGAGGAAGCGGTGAGACGGCGGGTGGTAGAAAAGCCAGTCAGACGAGTCCAGGGGGAAACCGAGGAAGACACAGGGGACAGTGCGGGCAGTGAGCTTGTCCGTGCCAGAGGCACGAACGTGAGCAAGGCAGCCCCAGACGTGGAACGCAGACGCGTCACCGGGGGACCCGGTCCAAAGGAGGGTCGGCGAAACCTGCGGCCGCTGGGAGCGTGGCCACAGGTTAAGCTGGTGAGCCGCGTAGCGAACAGCGAACGGCCACAGAAAATGGGGGGCATCGGCATGGATCATGGAGGTACGGGCGACCTCCATGACCAAGCCGATGCGGCGCTCAGCAACCCCATTCTGCTGTGGCGAGTCCGGCAAGGTGTACGACTGAGTGATGCCCTCCGCACGACAGAACTGTCCAAGCCGACCAGAGGCGAACTCGCCGCCACGGTCGGAGTGGAGACACAACACGGGGAGACCGCGGTGGAGACGCGCAGCTACAACCCACGGGAGAAGAACGTCGGGCACGTCGGCCTTCCGCTCCAGGGGAAACACCGTGGTGTAGCGCGTGTAGTCGTCAACGAGCACAAGGAAGTAGCGCTCACCGCGCGGTCCGGGGACGGGGGCAGGGCCCCAAACGTCCAAGTGCAGGGTCTGAAGGGGGGCAGTAGCAGGACGCAGCGAGGAGGAGTGAGGAGCACGGCGGAGCCGACCCTCGACGCAAGGCGTGCACGGTGGCGCAGTCGAGGGAGGAAGGGCAGGGAGCGACGCGGGGAGACCTAAGACAAGACCGTGCTGGGACATGTGACGCAGACGCGGGAGAGCAGGGTGACCTAAGCGGTGGTGCCAGAGAAGGGAGGGGTGAGTGAGGGACCGACACGAGCAAGCTGCAGCGACCTGGGAGGACGCACCAACCGGGGGGGAAGCGGTGTGTAGGGTAAACAGACCGGACACCGGGTCCCGGGGGAACGTCGCAAGGGGGGAACCTGAGACAGCCTCAGAACAGACAGCGAACCGCTCGTGCCCGGGGAACGTGGTGGTGACGCCGAGGTCCTGGAGACAGCCGACACCAACCAGGTTCCTGGAGAACGAGGGAACGTGGAGGCCAGTAAGGGAGCCCGAGGGAACTGCCGGACAGGGAAGGGACGTAGAACTGCGCGCGACGACCGGACCCGCAGAGGGGTCAGCGAGAGAGACAACAGCAGGTGCAGCAAGCGGCGTGAGCGTGGAACGGTCGCGGAAGAAGCAGGCAGAAGCACCAGAGTCGAGAGTGAAGGACAGCGACGCAGTGGCGGAGGCCGCGGACGGAGCCGGTGCAGCGACTAGACTAGGCAACCTAGGCAGTCCTACGCCTGTCGCAGCAGGGGAAGCTAAGCTACACAAGGGTGAAACACCTAAACTAGAGTACACATGGTAGTAAGATCCATCAACACTAGAAGCGTCAGCATACAAAGCATGCAAAGCAGCACCTATCTGATCCATGTCTAACTCAAAGATCGGCACGCCCTGGCGGAGCAGGCTGTGCCAGTCAGGGAGGTCCGGGGCCGGGCCAAAGCGACGACGAAAAAGATCGTCGAGGCGGCGGAAACAGTGGGCGGTCGGGTGCGGGCGGCGGCACAGAGTGCCGCGGAGAGGCCCGGTCTGAAGCTGGTACTGGCAGGTCACAGCACTGGAGCCGCTGGTAGACGCCAAGCTGCGCGGGCCGCCACCACGGCCACCGCCTCCGGAGGTGCCGGGCCAACCAGGCGGGAGACGAGCCCACGGCTGCGGCGGGTGCTGCTGGGACGGCGGCTGCGGCTGGGGCTGGTCCTGCTGCTGCTGGGACTGCTGCTCCTGCCCACCGGTGGTAGTCCCCTCAGGCGGACTACCGTCACCACCACCACGACCACTACCACCTGCGTCACCACCCCTACCTCCCTGGCGGCCACGGCCACCGCGACGCGAGCGCTGCTGCGGGTGGACAGCAGCAGCCGTCTCGGTAAGAGGGGTCGCCGTGGCGACCGCAGCCGAAACGTCAGTGAACGTGCACGGGGATGGGGCACAACCGTGAAAGATAGAGACTGCCGGCGCACCGCTCGACTGAGCGATAGTGCGCTGGCGAGTCTCGATCTCAGTGAGGGTGTCGACAAAGGCGGTCAGGGTGAGGTCACCCGGGTGCTGGCTAAGAAAGTGGTCGCGAGCACTAGCGAGGCGGTCTGGCAGGCGCATAGCGATAAAATAGAGCGTCATGCAGAAAGGAGGGGGGAGCGCAGTGAGCTGGGCAGCAGTGCTGGCAGTGCGATAGCGAGTCTCTAGGGCACGCAAATGAGTGGCAAAATCTGCGACAGTAGGGAAGGCAGCCAGGTCTGGGAACAGCATCGGAAAGAGCAAGCGGCCAGCAGAAGCGGAGGCAGGGGTGGAATAGCGAGCAATAACGGCTTCTAAATAAGCTTTGGCCGTTTCAACAGTAGCAAAACGCGAGCGCTCAGACACAGGGAGGGCGTGACTAATAGCAACCTGAGCTACTGCATCGCGTGAGTCCCAGACCGCACAGGCTAGCGCAGCAGTAGAGAAAGCCTCACGGTCATCAGAGGAGGGGTCAGCAGGGAGGGGAGTAGGTGCAGGGGGACGGGGGAGCAAGCCATCAGCATGGACAACCAGAGAGTGGCCATCCTGGCGCTGACCTGTAAGCTGGCGGCGAAGATCGGAGAGCCAGGCGGCGAAGTCAACCGCGTGGCCCTCAGCGTCCAGGCGGAGCACAAAGTCAGCCATCGTGCAGGGTCAGCGGCACAGCTCCTCAGCGACACAGCGGCACAGCAGCACAGCTCCTCAGCGGCACAGGAGCACAGCGGCGCGGGGACACGGCGGCAGCACTCTCCAGTAGGGCAGCAGCTAGGCGTCCCAGCGCAGGCAAGCAGAAGACACAGGGCCCGAGAGGACACGGCAGGCCGAGCAGGGGAGGCGGGCAGGTGCTCTAGGGCCGGGCTGGTGCTGGGAGGGGCCAGGCTGGTGCTGCTAGGGCCGGTCGGGCACGAGGAGGGGCCGGGCAGCGCTGAGGAGAGGCCGGGCGGCGCTAGGAAGGGGCCGGGCGGCACTAGGAGGAGGCCGGGCGGCACTAGGAGGAGGCCGGGCGGCACTAGGAGGAGGCCGAGCGGCACTAGGAGGAGGCCAGGCGGGCGAGCGCTAACAGCAGGCGCGACAGGGGCCAGCGGGCGCGACGGGGCCTAAGGGGCGCGACGGGGCCCAGCGGGCACGACGGGGCCCAGGGGGGGCGCGACGGGGCCGAGGAGGCGCGACGGGGACCAGCGGGCACGACGGGGCCCAGGGGGGCTGCGACGGGGCCTAACGGGCGCGACGGGGCCCAGGGGGGGCGCGACGGGGCCTAGCAGGCGCGACGGGGCCTAGGAAGCGCGAAGGGGCCCAGCGGGCACGACGGGGCCTAGGAGGGGCGCGACGGGGCCGAACGGGCGCGACGGGGCCCAGAGGGGGGGGACGCGACGGGGCTTAGGAGGCGCGACGATGCCTAGGAGGCACGACGGGGCTCAGCGGGCTCGACGGGGCCCATGGGGGGCGCGACGGGGCCTAGGAGGCGCAACGGGGCCCAGCGTGGGCGCGTTAGGGCCTAGGGGTCGCGACGGGACCCAGTGGGCGCGACGGGGCCCAGGGGGAGCGCGACGGGGCCTAGGAGGCGCGACGGGGCCCAGCGGGCACGACGGGGCCCAGGGGGGGCGCGACGGGGCCTAGGGGGCGCGACGGGGCCTAGGAGGCGCGACGGGCGGAAGCGGTAGGCGGGGGGATCCTAACCTAAGCGTGATACCATGTTAACGTAGAAACAAATGATTACAAGAGGTGGAAACCTAGAACAAATACTAGTTGGTTGTACTCACTAGAAGCATACCTCAGTCTAGCCTATAACTTCTACATAGATAATATGTATAAGTTGACAGGTTGAGCATGCCCTTGTACTGGTACTGGTAGTTGAAGTGTATTAAAACCATGGGCTATGTGCATGCGTGGGATGCCTTCTGTTACTCGAGCCTGATTCGTGTACTACCCACGTCTTGCGAAAGTGGCAGTTCGAGCATTGTGTGGATGGATGGAGGGGTGAAATGAGGGCTTGAGCTTGGTGACATGGAAATGTGGAATGGCATGTAAATGTAAGAACTTTTTGACGGAAAAAGAATGTAACACCGTACTGTAACTCTTAACATAGTGTCGCCCTATTCGTCTCCACCTCGCCATGCTTCTGCTCCCCCGTCCTCTCCATCCCGACTTCTTCCCCCTGTGCTTCTGCACACACTACACCCACTACACGCACGCGTCGTTACCGTTTCCAGTACTGGGGAACGAAACCGCTCGCCTTGTCGATCCACCCCGTTATCAGCCAAGATGAACGCGCCAGATCGTTATGAGCGCTTCGTGCTCCCCGATGGCATGAAAAAGTGAGTGGATACTCCCACGGCTAGGCCTGAGCGAGAGATGCGCGAGAGAGAGTGAGAGAGAGACAGAAAGACAGAGAGACAGAGACAGAGAGACAGCGAGACAGAGACAGAGACAGAGAGACAGAGAGACAGAGAGACAGAGAGACAGAGATACAGAGAGACAGAGACAGAGAGACAGAGACGGGACGAGTTGGGTGGAGGGACTACGGAGCGGAGCATCAGATATCCTCCTCCACCCGTACCTTATTGTCTTCCTCGCTTCTCACTCCTATGCGCCTATCCCGCGCTCTGCGGCTTATTGCTCACTTTCCAAGTCGAACGGGTGGCGGGCGCGGGGATGGATGGCGGGCGACCACGTGAAATAAATGTTTGCGGGGGGGTTTGTCGGGGAGAGGAAGGGGGGGGGGGATTGATGGTACAAGAGGGAGGCCAGATGCCACGTGTTTAGGGTTGGCGTGCGTGCAAGAGTCGTGCTGCGGCAGTTCCAGCCAGCGGTTCGTCGCTGCTAGCAAACCAGACCCACGCGCCAAACTCACATGCTTTTGCGCCTCTGCCTGTGCCCGTGCCTGTGCCCATGCCTGTGCCCGTGCCTGTGCCCATGCCTGTGCCCGTGCCTGTGTCCGTGCCTGTGCCCGTGCCTGTGCCTGTGCCTGTGCCCGTGCCTGTGCCCGTGCCTGTGCCCGTGCGTGAGCGTGAGCGTGTCCCAGAGTGACTTACGAGCGCGACACCAAGGTGCTCAACGCGGCGACGCTGGTCATCCAGAGGGAGGACCACACCATCGGCAACCTGCTGCGCATGTCAGTGCTCCTGCCGCATCCGTGCGCCGTACCATGCCATGCCATACCCTGCCATGCCATACCCTGCCATGCCATACCCTGCCATGCCATACCCTGCCATGCCATACCATGCTTCTTAGACGCCACCTAGGAGAGGCCTTATGCTTGCATTTGTGTCCTACTACTATGCCTCTTAGACGCCCAGACTCCTCCTGTCCTCCTCTTTAATCCGTCCATTTCAGTCGCCAATCATTGCTCAAAAGCTTTCAGCTTCACTCCACTCGACCCCCTTCCTCTTACTCCCCCCCAAACTTCCCCCCCCCCGCCTTACCACCCCCATTCTTCTCTTGGCTGTGGCATGTGTGTGGGGTGCACTCCCATTCGTCTCTTGGATGCGGCATGTGTGTGGGGTGCGGCATGTTTGGATATTCTCCATGCACATGCATGCGCACATGGATGCATGCGCACATGGATGCATGCGCGGGTGCGTGCATGGTGGCAGGCAGCTGCACAGGGACGCTCATGTGCTCTTTGTAGGATACCGCATACCCCACCCGCTCAAATACGAAGTGCACTTCAAGGTTCCTCCTCTTTCCCTCCTCTTTCCCTCCTCTTTCCCTCCTCTTTCCCTCCTCTTTCCCTCCTCTTTCCCTACGTCCACATCACCCACCGTCTCGTGCTCCTCTTGCCTCTTCTATGCCATGCACGGAGCGAATGACAAAAGCTTACGTGCCTGCATGATCAAGCCATTTGCTGTCGCATCCAAAGTAGTTCACCTGTAAACCCAGATGATACTTTTGAGGCGCCTCAAAGTAGTTCACCTGTAAACCCAGATGATACTTCCGGCGTTTTATTTCACCTTTCCCCCCTCTCACACGTCATCCCCTCCCATCTGGTGACCATCGCTCTCATCTCTTGTTCGTCCTACCTTTCCCCTCTCCCTTGCGCTTCCAATCTCATCGCCCTTCCCCCCCGTTCCTCCCCCCTGTCTCATCCACCCCGCGCCTGCGCCCTGTCAGATCCAGACGACGAGCCAGTCGTCCCCCCAGCAGGCGTACAACACTGCCCTCACGGCCCTCGATGGCGAGATGCTGCACCTCAAGGCCGCCTTCCAAGTCAGTCCCGTTCCCTCCCTCTCTTGCGCTTGAGCGGTCCAAAATCAAGAATTATTCAGGTTACACATGGGGTAGTGAGGGACACCTGTGTAATCTGTGCCACCGCTCCCTCCACATCTCTCTCTCTCTCTCTCTCTCTCTCTCTCTCTCTCTCTCTCTCTCTCTCTCTCTCTCTCTCTCTCTCCCTCCTCCCTCCCTCCCTCCCTCCCTCCCTCCCTCCCTCCCTCCCTCCCTCCCTCCCTCCCTCCCTCCCTCCCTCCCTCCCTCCCTCCCTCCCTCCCTCCCTCCCTCCCTCCCTCCCTCCCTCCCTCCCTCCCTCCCTCCCTCCCTCCCTCCCTCCCTCCCTCCCTCCCTCCCTCCCTCCCTCCCTCCCTCCCTCCCTCCCTCCCTCCCTCCCTCCCTCCCTCCCTCCCTCCCTCCCTCCCTCCCTCCCTCCCTCCCTCCCTCCCTCCCTCCCTCCCTCCCTCTCTCTCTCTCTCTCTCTCTCTCTCCCACGTGCTTTCCCTCTCCCTGTCTTTGTCCCATTCGTTCTCTCTGCTCCCCCTTCGCCCACTCCCTCACTAGTACCTATTCTTAGTTTGTGTGCATGTGTGCGTGCATCCCTTCCCTTCCCTTACCTTCCCTTCCCTTATCATTGTGCATCCCTTCCCTTTTCACAATTTCTCTTCCGTTTTGCAGGAGGCAGTGAAGCAATGTCGCGAGCGCCCGGCTTACTACTGACAGTAGAACTTTCGTTTTGCGTATTGCTTGTTTTTTTCTCTCTTTTTTTGTATGTAGGATAGAATTATATTCATTAGTTCTTTCCTCTCTTTTCTCAACCGTTTCTTCTGTTCTGTTGGCCGCTAATGAATTCTGTAACGGAGATGGTCACGTACATATACGTGGTTGCCTCCCGCTGTATCTCTACCTACGCCACCCGCGTTCGCATATGCATGCAATCGACGGCACAAGAGACTAGCTCCCCTAGCACGCCTCGGCTTACCCCGTGATTCCTTTGAAAGCCGCGTCGCCGTTCTCCGAACCACGCGCTCGCGCCTGCGAGTGTAGCCTAGGTGCACTTTCTCCATCCCTGCGCACCTCCTAACGCCTCACACAATCGCCCCGCACCACAGTCGCCTCTCCCTCATCGCATGGCATCCGCGTCCTCCGCTGCCCCTGCGACGGGCGAAGCCACGCCCTCCTCTTCGGAACTCCCGCCCAGCGCAGCCCCTCCGACTAGCGCAGCCCGTCAAGCGGACGGCCAGCAGCCGCAGCAAGAGCACAGGGGGAAGGAACCTGCCGCAGCGGCGCCTGCGGCGGGTGCGGCAGCGGCGGCAGGTGCGGCGTCAGGTGCGGCAGCAGGGGCGGCGGCGGGGGAGGTGGCGTGCGGGAAGGAGGCGGTGGATCTGCTAAACTGCGTGGCGGATGCGCGCAACGACCTGTCCAAATGCACCGCGCTCATGGGCGCGCTGCGGCGGTGCGCCGCCCGCGAGGTGCGCTCTGTAGTCAAGGCATGGGCGGTGCGCGGTGCTAATTAAAAGCCGATGCTCGCATGCCCCATCACGCAATGCCCTGGCGTGTGGTAAACTCTATGCCCCTGCGACCAAATCATTGCAATACCGCTCAAGAAGAACGTGAGCAATACCTTTGGTTTGTGTGTTGCGCTTGTCTTGCGCCTGTCCTGTCGCAAGCACAAAGTTTGCCCTGCCCCTCTAATGCCCTCTCGCCTTTTGCTGATTTAGGAAACGCCTCCCCCCCCCCCAACCCTTCCCCATCCGCGTGCACGCACTTGGCTTCCACTTGCATGGCCTGCTGGAATCGCTTGAGATCTTTTGCGCTCTTCCATTCGCCTCTCGTCCCCTTCCAAACCGCACTGCTGGGGCCTATCTGATTCTGATCAGCCAGTGTGCGGCACGTCTGCCAGTTTCTGCCTCTCATCTTGTTCTTCATGTCTCGTTTGCTGCGTGTATGGTATGTGCATGTTATGGCTATGTGTGTGTGGGGGGGGGGGGGGGGGATGATCTGTGTATGTGTGCATGTGCGTGGTGTGTGCGTGTGTGGAGGTGTGCAAGTGGGGGCTTCTTCGGGGGGGAGGGATCCGTCTTTTCTACCGCATGGCAGAATGTGAAAAGCTTTTCCCTTCCTACCTCGTAACTGTTGCGAGGCATACTGAGTCACTGCCAGAGAATAAGCAGCTCACTCGTGGTAAGTCAGACCACGCGCGTCTATTAGCACACAGTTTATTATTTCTATCAAGATGATTCATTCTGACTGGCTGCTGCTATACCAATGAAGAACCTTCAACCGGTACAAGTGTTTTTCCCAAGTGGGCTACTATTGTACTGTTGAACTGTGGATGCTGTTAAACGAAGGTAGCTAGGAGTAGGAGGAAGCCATGGAATTGCGTGAGGTTTAGTAAGGAGAAAGTTGAGGAGGGAAAAGAGAGAGAGACTAGGAAGAGAGGCATACAAGGAGGGAGTTGTAGCCTCTACAGTAGAGTTCGATAAACCTACCAAGCCTACCAATTATACCGTAATCACCCGGATAGACGCCCCTATGGGCGTTTACTAGACTGGTTAGAAAACGTGGGGGGGCGTTTAATTGAATAAAAAATATAAGCCCATGGGCGTTTTAAAGGGATTATATGGAAAATTATAAGTTTGACATCGACATGTAGCTGCTGGTTTGTCGTGTGCAATGGGAGTAATTTTAGGCGAGGGTTAAAAGTCAATCGCGTTGGAAGTCCAGTCAACGCGGTGCCAGGCTGGAAACTTCCTTTTCTGATATGAATCGTGCTGGCGCGAGGTGTCAGGGAGCGTGAGTTCCGCCTCTGACGGGCACGAAGCGAGTTGCCTCGGTATTACCTGCACCCGTTCGGTCTATTTGTACAGTGTTTCAACTGAATTTCTGAGGGGGCTTATAGGGTACATGTTCTGAAAAAATAAGGGGGGCCTATAATCGAATAATGCCTATAAGTCCCAATGCACGAGTTAGAGCCCATGGGACTAATCCTACGGAGGGGCGTCTATCCGGGTGATTACGGTATAACAAAATATATAATTTAACACACCCCCTAGGCTTGGTAGCCACAAGCCCACCCAACACACACACACACACACCCCCTAACCCCTTACACCCCCATGCTCGAGATCAGCCAGGTATCTACCCCTCGGGCTTGGCATAGTGACATCCCCCGGCGAGAGGCAGCGCGGGCAACGACCATGGCTGAAGGCTCTCGGCGGTGTGGCACGGCGAGGCGACGACCGGGTAGAAGACAGCAGCTGCGGCAGGAGGAAGAGGAGACGCAGGGGAAGGGGGGGCGAATCTTCAGCGACGCACCATGGGTGGTGCGGCGCTTACTGGCGGGAGAGGGCGAATCTTCAGCGAGGCATCATGGCTGGCGCGACGCTTACTGGCGTGAGAGGACGAATCTTCAGCGAGGCACCATGGCTGGCGTGACGCTTACTGGCATGCGGGCGTTACGACTGGCGCCTAGGACAGGGCGCTGGCTGCAGCTGTCAGTGCACTGGCGTGGCGAAGCTGCCACAGCAGCACGACGGCACGGCGGCACGACGACCCAGCGGCACAGCGGCGCGGCGGCACGGCGACCCAGCGGCACGGCAGCGCGACGGCGCGGCGGCACCGTGGCACGGCGGCATGGCGGGACGGCGACACGGCGGCACTGAGGCACGGCGACGTGACGGGGCCAGCGCGGAGGGACGGGGCCGGCGCGGCATGACGGGGCCATTGCGGCGTGACGGGGGGGGGCAGTGCGCTGCGGAAGCGTGAGGAGAAGGCCTGAGCGAAAGGGCCCTGCTCTGACACCATGTTAAACTAAGGTAGCTAGGAATAGGAGGAAGCCATGGAATGGCGTGAGGTTTAGTAAGGAGAAAGTTGAGGAGGGAAAAGAGAGAGACTAGGAATCGAGAGGCATACAAGGAGGGAGTTGTTGTCAGGATGAATAATTGAACTAGAATGTCTGAGTATAAGGGTATATAGACTAGGGCGTTGTACCCTCTAAGGCACAATTCAGTATAGTCTACAGTAACGACCTAAGTTACATTTGGCACACCCCCTAGACTATATAGGGGCAGTGCCTAATAGGGAAAGAAGCAGCTCAGGGCGGCTAGTCCAGCCTCTGAGGCTAGGGTCTAAAAGACAAGAGCACGACCAGGGCGGCACTACTAGTCCAACCACTGGGAGAGGCCACAAGGCCAGTTAGGGTAAAATATATATATAAACGACAGTACAAGGTCAAGGCTACAGGAACGAGACCTAGCTGTATACAGTGCCGCTGAAAATCTTTAGGCGCAAGCGCCTTGGTAAAGATATCCGCTATGTTGCCACCGAAGGCCAAGTGTACTACGCGTGCCTGGCGGCGCTGCTGGAGCTCACGCAAGAGGAAGTACCACACCTGGATATGCTTCGCCCTGCCCTCGAGTCGAGGCTCCTGACACAGGAGGACCATGGCCCTGTTGTCAGCGTACAGGACCGGGGCAGAGCTAGGCCGCTCACCTAAGTCAGTGAGCAAGAAGGTCAGCCAGCGGAGCTCCTGTGCCGCCATGGCACCGACGTAGATCTCGGCCTCACAGCTGGACTGGGCAACAGACGAGGAGCGGGTAGCTCTCCACAAGACGGCAGCTGAGCCAAGGCTGAAGCAGTAGCCCTGCGAGGACCTGAGGGTCTCGGCGTCGTCTGCCCAAGAAGCGTCTGTGTGTCCAGTAAGGACCACTAGCCTGCGTCCTCCTAGCACTAACCCCATGCCCGATGTACTTGCAAGATAACGCAAAAACCTCTTAGCGGCAGACCAGTGCTGAGGTCTGTGTCTGCCTGGAGCCACAAAGCGAGCCAGGATGCTGAGAGGGTATGCGAGATCTGGGCGAGTGCAAGTCATCAGGTACATGAGGCAACCCACCAGCTCTGCGTAAGGACCACTGGGCTCTGCTGACTCCTCAGGAACCGGAGCCGAGAGCCTGTGGTCTAGAGGTAGAGGAGTGGGCTGTGCGGAGGAGAACTGAAGGCCGAACCTCTGAAGGACCTGGCGCAGCAAGTGTGACAGAGTCAAAGTGATGGTGCGCGCTGCTCTGTCCCTAGAGATCTGCAAGCTAAGATAGTGGCGCAGTTCTCCAAGGTCAGTGCAGGTGTGTCTCTTCAGCAGCTCTGCCTTCACGGAGGCTAGTGCGTCCTTGTCTGCTGTGGCGAAGACCAGGTCATGTACGTAAACAAGGATGTAGAACGGGGTCTGGCCAGCACAAACGAAGAGCAAGGGGTGTGCAGAGGACGGAAAGAATTGCAGGTCAGTAAGCGTAGCACTCACGGGGAGCCTGCCGTGCCGTAGACGGGGCGCCGCAGGAGCCACTGGGTCCAAAGAGGGAAGGTACCAGTGAAGCCCTGAGGGCGGCTCACGTAGACCTGCTCATGTAGATTGCCCTGAAGAAACGCAGTGGCGAAGTCGAGGGAGTGAAACTCGTAGTCACGCTGAGGTGCTACGTATAGCAGCACTCGAAGAGTAGTCATCTTCGGGGTCGGAGCGAAGGTCTGGAAGAAGTCCACCCCCTCACGCTGACTGAAACCTCTAGCCACGTAGCGCGCCTTGAACACAAGCGGCTCTCCAGGAGGGTGCTTCACCTTGAAGAGCTAGCGGCCATCGACTACGTTCACCCCAGGTGGGGGAACTGCGTCGACGTAGGTGCCGGTGGATCTCCAAGATGCCATCTCCTGCTCCATGGCAACTATCCACTGAGAGGCCCAGGGTCCCGAGACCGCCTCAGCGTAAGTGCGAGGGGTCGGGATGTCGAAAGCGTTGGGGTCACCCTCAGGGACTAGAAGCATGGAACAGAGGTGGGGAGAAGCCTCGGACAGGAAAGCAAGCTCGTACTGGCGTTCCTCTAGGACGTCAGTTCCAAGGGCAGGAGCACCCCTGACAGACGGAGGACAGGCAGGGTCAGAGACCAGAGCGGTGGCGTAGTCAAGGCGGCAGGTAGAGGCAAAGTCAGCGACTGCAGCGACAAGGGCGTCAAGGCTCGAAACCGGAACAGACGGGTCAGTAACGAGAGAGGCAAGGACCCGAGGAACAAGAGGACAAGCGGCACGCAGGTAGTCAGACAGAGGGGGGGGAGCAACGACAAGGGAGGACGGAGGGGGCGACGGGAGAAGGGGAGGACGAGACGCGTGGGAACGAAGCAACATAGGGTGAGAGCGCGAGACAGGGGAGACAGATCGAGCATGGGAGGGACGGCGAGACCAGACGTGAGACGGAGGAGTCGGGTCAGGAGACAGAGGAGGGGACACAAGAGGGGAACGAGGGGGGAAACGGGCCGGAGACGAGTCTGGAGGAGCGAACACAGGGCCGTAGACAAGAGGAGGAGGAGGCACAAGCACTGGGTCAGGGGAGGGAAGGCCGAGCAGGAGAAGAGCGGACACCGGCGGAGACTGCTGCGGCGGCGGTGTGTCACCGACACCGGGACCGCAAGCTGCCTGGCGGCTACCTCCAGAACACTCCACGCCACCACCCCCAGAAGGAACACCCCAAGAGCTCAGAACCCCTCGAGCACCGGTACCACCCCCAGGCCCGCCAGGACAAGCCACGACAGGAGTCCCACGACTAGTACCCACCCCAACTCCAGCACCCCCAGAGGCAACGAACTGCTGCGGCGACGGCTGCGGCGGCGGCGGCTGCAACGACGGCTGCGGCGGTGGTGGCGGTGGTGACAACGGCTGCGACAGCGGTGGCGAGGGCAGCTGTGGAGGCGGCGGAGGAGGAGACACCTGAGAAGGGGCAGGCGGCGAGGACTGCGCCACAGGACCACCAGAGTCAGCAGACTCCTCGACCGGGACAGCCGACGGAAGTGGGGTGACGTGGGACACACCAAAAGGGGCAGGATGGGGAGGGGGAGGAGGAGGGGTGGCGACGACCGGGGAAGGGGTGACCAGGAACAGGGGGGGGGGTAACTGGGGGACCTCGGTGGGGGAAGCGGCGGAAGAAGGAGACGGACTCGTCAAAGGTGACGTCACGAGAGTGAAAGAACCGGTGAGACGGCGGGTGGTAGAAGTGCCAGTCAGACGCATCAAGGGGGAAGCCGAGGAAGACACTGGGAAGGGTGCGGGCAGTGAGCTTGTCCGTGCCAGAGGCACGAAGGTGAGCAAGGCAGCCCCAGACGTGGAACGCAGTCGCGTCACCAGGTGACCCAGACCAGAGGAGGGTTGGCGAAACCTGAGGCTGCTAGGGGTGCGGCCACAGGTTAAGCTAGTGAGCGGCGTAGCGAACGGCGAACGGCCACAGAAAATGGGGTGCCCCGGCATGGATCATGGAGGTGCGAGCCACCTCCATGACCAAACCGATGCGTCGATCAGCGACCCCATTCTGCTGCGGGGAGTCCGGCAGGGTGAACATCTGGGTGATGCCCTCCGCACAACAGAAACGACCAAGGAAACCAGAGGCAAACTCGGCACCACGGTCGGAGTGGAGACGCAAGACAGGGAGACCGCGGTGGACACGCGCAGAGACAAGCCACGGGATAAGAACGGCAGGCATGTCGGCCTTCCGCTCCAGGGGGAACACAGTGGTGTAGCGCGTGTAGTTGTCGACAAGCACTAGGAAGTAGCGCTCTCGACGCGGCCCATGGACGGGGGCGGGGCCCCAGACGTCCATGTACAGAGTCTGTAGCGGTGCGGCAGTAGGGGGAAACGAGGAGGAGTGAGGGGCACGGCGGAGCCGGCCCTCGACACACGGCGTGCAAGGTGGGGCTGGGGAGGAGGGAAACTTGGGGAACGAGGGAAACTTGGGGAGAGCAGGGTGACCTAGGCGGTGGTGCCAGAGAAGAGTCGGATGAGTGAGAGACCGACAGGAGAAGGTGGCAGCAACTGGGGGAAACGCAGTCACCTGAGGGGGGGTCCCAGCCGGGGGGGTCACCGTGTCCAGTGTGAAAAGACCGGACGCCGAGTCCCGTGGGAACATGGACAGGGGGGCACTAGTGGCGGCCTCGGTACAGACAGTGTACCGCTCGTGTGCGGGGAACGTACACTGAGAGAAGAAACCGTCCGGATGTTTGGCACTAAGTTGGGTTTTTTGGCTTTAGGACTACTGTATGGTAAACCTGCAAGCTGCATGGTGGTACGCGTTGGAAGAGGCACAAAGTGGATGCGTTCACAGCACTAAGAACTAGAATAGTACATTGGATCTAACTCATACTCCAAAAGATATACAACGAGTACATCCGGACAGTTTTTTCCCAGGACAAAGAGCAAACTTCCGAACAACGTTTCTAGTACCTAGTCCACCTACTCTTGGCGTTGATCACCATCCGCACCCTCCTAGGCATGTTATCTATGGGGTTAGTGCAGACCTTTGCATGAAGCTTCTCGCACTCTTCCTGGACCCACCATTTTGCATAAGGGGGTGAGCACAAGGAAAATTGCGAAGTATTTGAGCGTATGCATAAGTATTGTGCACGAATTCTGATTGAATGTTATCTCAGAGACTAGCCAAGCCGAGGGGTGGCCAAAGATGCCATTAGTTAAATGGTCCCGGCCTATCATGGGTCATCTTCGTCGTATTGTTCTAGGGTAAAATCACGAATAGAGTGGCAAAATCTAGCATTCCCACCACGAAACTTAGGGTAACAGAGCACGGTCGATTGAGCATCCTTTCACTGTGTGAACCATGTTAAAATCCACGGGTCTAGTCATGGTGCAGCAGTCGCAGAAACCTCGACTGTTTGGGAAGAATATATGGATTGAGGTCTGGTGAGGAAAAGGGTCACTCCAGCGCAACATACTCATGCTCTCCAAGCCATTCCATGTCATTTTTCCTGCCTAGGCTTGGAATGGATTGGAGAGCATGGATATGTAGCACTAGAGTGACCCTCTTCTTCACCAGACCTCAACCCTGATATTCTTCCCAAACAGTTGAGGCTTCTTCAACTGATGCACTATCACTAGACCCGCGGATTTTAACATGATTCTAACAATGAAAGGATGCTCAATCGACCGTGCTCTGTTACCCTAAGTTTTGTGGCGGGAATGCTAGATTTTGCCACTCTATTTATGATTTTACCCTAGAACGATACGACGAAAACGACCCATGATAAGCCAGGACCATTTAAGTAATGGCATCTTTGGACACACCTCGGCTTGGCTAGTCTCAGAGATAACATTCAATCCGAATTCGTGCACAATACTTATGCATACGCTCAAATACTTCGCAATTTTCCTTGTGCTTACCCCCTTATGCAAAATGGTGGGTTCAGGAAGAGTGCGAGAAGCTTCATGCCAAGGTCTGCACTAACCTCGTAGATAACATGCCTAAGAGGGTGCAGGTGGTGATCAACGCCAAAAGTAGGTGGACTAGTTACTAGAAATGCTATTCGGAAGTTTGCTCTTTGTCCTGGGAAAAAACTGTCCGGATGTACTCGTTGTATATCTTTTGGAGTATGAGTTAGATCCAATGTACTACTCTAGTTCTTAGTGATGTGAACGCATCCACTTTGTGCCTCTCCCAACGTGTACCACCATGCATCTTGCAGGTTTACCATACAGTAGTCTCAAAGCCTAAAAACCCAACTTAGTGCCAAACATCCGGACGGTTTTTTCTCTCAGTGTAGTGGTGACACCAAGGTCCTGAAGGCAGCCGACACCAACTAGGTTCCTGGAGAACGAGGGGATGTGCAGTCCTGTGAGCGAGTCCGAAGGAACCGCCGGGCAGGGGAGGGTGGTGGAACTGCGGGCGACAACTGGGCCAGAGGAGGGGTCAGCAAGAGAGACTGCGGCAGGGACAGGACACGGTGTCAACGTGGTGGAGTCGCGGAAGAAGCACCGGGAAGCGCCAGAGTCGAGGGTGAAGGAGAGCACGGCAGTGGCGGCCGGAGGCGAAGCAGCGACGGAAGCACCAAGGCTAAACAAAGCAGGGGATCCTACGCCTGACGCAGCAGGGGAGTCTAAGCAAGGCACACCTACACTAGGCAACAAGGGGTGATAAGACGGAAGCACACTAGAGCCATCAGCATACATGACATGCAGAGCAATAACAATCTCACCCATATCCGGATTAAAAATCTGAACCCTACGACCAAGCAAACTGTGCCAGTCTGGGAGCTCGGGCGACGGGCCGAAACGCTGACGAAACAGGTCGTCCACGCGACGGAAGCAGCGGACAGAGGTTTGACCGATCTTACCGCAAATGAAGCCACGACGAGGACCGGTCTGGAGCAGGTACTGACAGCGCGCGTCACCCGAACCACCACTCGGCAGCCCACCACGTGCACCACCACCATGTCCAGCGCTACCACCAGCGCTAGGCCACCTGGGCGGGAGACCACTCGCCCGTCTCTGCTGCGGCTGCGACTGCTGCGTTTGCTGCGGCTGCTGCGGCTGACGTGAGTCCGGCTGCAACGCTGGCGGCTGCTGAGACGGCTGCTCGGCTGCACCTGGCAGGGTCCCCTTGTCCGCACCACCACCAGGAGACCCAGCTCCAGCACCACCTACACCTGCACCCCCACCCCCGCCGCCACGCCCAGCCTTGGGGCGGCGACCCTTCGCAGGACGGACCTGTGCTGCAGCGGCAGTCTCAGCCACAGCAGCAGAACCGTCGGAGAAGGTGCACTGAGTGGGGGCGCAACCCTGAAAGATAGGGACCGGCACATTACCGCTGGTCTGAGCGATAGAGCGGTGGCGGGCCTCTATAGCGGACAGGGTTTCAACAAAGTCAGTGAGGGTGAGGTCTGCGGGGTGGACGCTAAGGAAGTGGTCACGGGCAGTGGCAAGAAGGTCAGGAAGGCGGGTGGATAGCAGGTAGAGAGTAGAGGCGAGGGGCGGCTGGTGGGCTAGAAGCTGTGTGGGAGTGCAGGCAACACGCCAGGTCTCGTCTATAGTGCGCAGGTGAGCGGCCAGGTCGGCGACAGTGGGGAACGACGCAAGGTCAGGGAAGAGCATGGGGAGGATCAGACGACCGACCGAGGCAGCAGGCGGGGTGGAATAACACTGGAGAACAGCATCTAGGAAAGCCTGGGCAGTGGTGATAGACCTGAAGCGAGGTCGATCGGACAGGGGGAGGGCATTGCTAATAGCCAGCTGTGCGACAGTGTCACGGGACAGCCAGACAGAGCGAGCAAGGGCAGCGGCCGCAGCGGACTCACGCTCAGCGGACGAGGGATCAGTAGACAGTGCAGCGGGGGGGTCAGGGCAGGGGAGAGTACCGTCAAGATGGACAGACAGAGAGTGGCCATCGTGCCGCTGACCAGTGAGGTGGCGACGGAGGTCAGCGAGCCACGCATCAAACTCAATCGGCTGGCCCTCAGCATCAAAGCGAAGCACCTCCGCCATCAATAACAATAGAGGGCAATGGAGAGCAGTACAGTACGGTGCAGTGCGGCACAGTGCGGTACAGTGCGGTGCGGCGCGGTGCAGTGCGGTGCAGTGCGGTACAGTGCGGTGCAGTGCAGTGCAGTGGGGTACAGTGCGGTGCAATGCAGAGCAGTGCGGTACAATGCGGTACAGTGCGGTGCAAGGCGGTTAAGTACGGTACCAGGGGGTTCGTAAGGCGGTGCTGATCGGGAAAAAACGGGCCGACCCCGAGGCGGCGGCGGGCTGGCGACAACGCGAATGCCGGGGCGGGCCGATGGGCGACGGACGCGAGGGGCCAGCAAACGGCGGCAGCGGGGGGGGGGGGGGTGGGGGGCGGGGGGCGGCTAGGAGCTGGTGCGACGGCGAGTAGAGCCGGCCGCGACAGCGGCCAGGGACAGCCGCGACGGCGGGAGCGACAGTGGGGCGGCTGGAGACGGCAGCGACGGCGGCTAGGGGCGGCCGCGGCGGCGAGGGGCGGCCGTGAGCCGGCTGGAAACGGCCAAGACGGCAGCTAGGGGCAGCCGCGACGGCAGGAGTGACCGTGGGCCGGCTGGAGACGGCAGCGACTGCGGCTAGAGGCGGCCGCGACGGCGAGGGGCGGCCGTCTAGAGGCGGGCCGCGAACGGCCAGAGGTCCAGGTAGGGGCGGGCGCGAACGGCCAGGGGGGGGGGGGGGGGGGGCGGCTAGGGGCGGGCGCGACGGCCAGGGGGCCGGCTAGGGATGGGCGCGACAGCCAGGGGGCTGGCTAGGGACGGGCGCGACGGCCAGTGGGCCGGCTAGGGGCGGGCGCGACAGCCAGAGGGCCAGCTAGGGACGGGCGCGACGGCCAAGGGGGCGGCTAGGGTCGGTCGCGAACGGCCAGGGGGCCAGCTAGGGACGGGCGCGAACGGCCAGGGGGCCAGCTAGGGACGGGCGCGACGGCCAGGGGGCTGGCTAGGGCCGGTCGCAAACGGCCAGGGGGCCGGCTAGGAGCGGGCGCGACGGCCAGGGGGCCGGCTAGGGATGGGCGCGAACGGCCAGGGGGCCAGCTAGGGACGGGCGCGACGGCCAGGGGGCCGGCTAGGGATGGGCGCGACGGCCAGGGGGCTGGCTAGGGACGGCCGCGGCGGCCAGGGGGCCGGCTAGGGCCGGTTGCGAACGCCCAGTGGGTCGGCTAGGGGCGGGCGCGACGGCAGGGGGGGGGCGGGGGGGGGGCGGCGGACGGCCAGGGGCCGGCTAGGGACGGGCGCGACGGCCAGGGGGCCGGCTA
>BQMB01000435.1:0-31768 GCA_027943415.1 Closterium sp. NIES-67 | reverse complement strand
AACCCTTCACTCACCAGTAGTTGGAAAAGACTTTTGAGTCGACTCAAAAGTCACCTCGTTACTATGCCACACGACACTTTTTCTTCAAAGAGGGTGGGGGAAAGCGTTCACTCACCAGCAGTGGGCGAAAGTGAAACAGAGCGGAATTGCGGCTGCGACATCATTGAAACGAGCTTCAGAGCGCCCGTGGCAGTATCGTTGGTCAACAGCACATTATACTCCTCTCGCGCGACCTGCTTCTGAAACGTGGTGGTGCTGCCTGCGACGAGGATGTAATTGGTGACGTTTACTCTGACGATGACTGTGACATTGGCTGACGTGGCGCCGGCAGAAGGCGGATAGACCCCGACGTCTGAGGCACTGCGGCGAGTGACAACCCCCGACTGATGGCAAGGCATGATGGGAGGAGGGCGGGCGGGTGGCTGGGTGGGTATGCGTGATGAGCGAGACGGAGAGGGGAGGGCGAGCACGTGTGTGCGAGAAGAGAAAGAGAGGGAGAGAAAAGAGAAGCGAAGAGAGGCAAAGGGAGAGAGAAGGCGGCAGCAGGTGCGGATTCGCAGCGCCACTTCCTCACCGTGCTCTTCACCACTCTAGCAAGCGCGAAGTTAGCGCGATTGCCCACGTGATTCAGGAGTGGTTGGGAAGTTTGAGACGCGGTGCCTCACCCAATGGTGACAGAAGCTTTGTTGACTCCGCTAAGGGGATGTGTAAAGTGGGAACGGAAGTTCCACTCTGTTCCCAAACTCCGTTTTTTTTTTTTTTTGGGTGCGGAGCAACCTATTGCAATCGATTGTAAGGAATTTTTTTTTCAAGTTTGTGATTTGGAAAAAACTACCAAATCTTAAAAAAAATGAATTTCCCAATAACTTTTAATTTCCCTAATTGATTTGAATCTAAAATGTTTGTCGTTGTTTCCCATTATTTCCAGTGGCGTATTTTTGTCATTGACAAAAATAGGCTATCGCTTCCCCAGCTAAGTGGGGGAAGTCGAAAGCCTATTATGTCGACCGTGAGATAATACATTTTATGATAGCAAGAAAATCATCAGCAAGCAAATTTTTTTTTTTGGACAAGCAATAATGCAATTCAGACAGCTTGGAATAGAAACGGTGTTTAGTTGACGCACATAACGAAGCCACTTTTCAGCTTTCAAGAGTGCTTCGAATCATGTGTCAAGTATACAAGAATACCAAGGGAATTAGAGGGGATCAGGAAACAAGGCAAGAAGTAGAGCAAGAAACAGAAGGTGAACACAAATTAGAGAATGATACAAGAAAGTAAGAAGAAAGGGTTGCAGAAAAATGGCAAAACGGAAGTCAAAATGGGTTGCAGCTCAATAAATCGACCTAGATCTAGGTCGAAGTGGGCTGCAGCCCCATAAATTGACCTAGATCTAGGTTGAAAAAGTTCACAATCCCTAAAATCGACCTAGAACGAAGTCGATATGGGTTGCAGCCCTTTAGATCAACCTAGAACTAGGCTGAAATGGGCGGCAACCCCCTAATAACGACCTAGAACGAGGTCGGGCTGCAGCCCAGTAATACGACCTAGAACAAGGTCGAAATGGGCTGCAGCCCAATATCTCCACCTAGAACTATCGAGGTCGCGGAAAGAAAATAGGAAATCTGAGGAAATAAAATGCAACCCTTCAGTGACTTGAAAGCCGAGGACGCTGTGAATGACGTACATGTGCTATGAGAGGTAGCTCTGCTGAGGAGAATGTTAGGCAAGAGGAAAAGGGGAAGCGAGTTGCTGAAGTTGTTGGACCTTCGTCGCAAAATTACGAGATGTTTAAATACAAACAGACAAATATGACGAGTAGTTTAGCTCAGTCATTGGAATCTTGAGCTTGATTCAAACCAGGCCCTTAGATTCGTTTTAGGCCACACTGAATTTTCAGGGTCGGTACACAAAGACACCCTGATAACACCCTGAAAATCAGTGTTGGTGCTGTTTTTTTAACTAGTTAGCCCCGTTTTTTCAGATTCCAGCGCTGATTTTTCAGGGTCGGTACAGAAAAACACCCTGAAAATCAGCAAAATCAGGAATTTTTTCCTGAAATCTGAGGGGCTGAGGGGCTGAGGTTCGAGCCTTGACAAGACGGAATTACAGAGGCGGCAAGTTGCCTCGGAAGTTGCTTTGTCAAAATTCATTTGCACATAGTGCCTCAATTTTCAAGTAAATGTGTAAAATAGCATCATTTGTTCTTGTCATGTGGAAATAAAAATCAAATGTTTGTTGTGATATAGAAATAAATATGTGAAACAGCATCATTTGTTCTTGTCATATGGAAATAAAAATCAAATGTTTGTTGTGATATGGAAATAAATATGTGAAACAGCATTATTTGTTCTTGTCAAATGGAAATAAAAATCAAATGTTTGTTGTGGTATGGAAATAAAACATTTTATGTATAATAAAGTCTCATCATGAAATGCTCCGCAACCCTAAGACGATCTCGTCGCCTCTTGTTTTATTTTTCTGCCCTTTCGGTTTTTTCTTTTCCAAGAAGCGCCGAAATGTATCGACGCTGACCAATTCCATGAAACCCTTGCAGACTGGAAACTCGAATTGGATTTTCAAAATTGTAACTTGACCTACCAAAACGTCGGCAATGCCTCCAATCATATAGACTTGGTATAATAATAATGTTGTTTACTTTAGATATGTTTTGCCTACCAACAGTCCGTCGATGAATACGATGAAAGAATGGTTTCAAAACATACATACTGTCACATTTTTTGTCACACACAATCAACTTCGTCATATGAATCATACCACACCACAAATAAAGGCATGTAAAACCGCGCATTCAACATGCTCGCGCACAATAATGTGGTTGTTCATCAGGGATTGGGGTTTGTATACGATTGCTACAATTCCACCGTCGATAAATACGGCTGCAAAATCAAAGGATCGCACGCCAACACCAACATTTTGAAACACCCATATACAATGCATATGTATAATAATATTGCGAATGCATTGAAGAGATACACAAAAGCTTTCGTGACGCGATTGAGGTTGACGTGCACGTTTTGAAAAGCTTTGCTTTCAAGCCGATAACGACAACCTCAATGTGCATGTTGCACTTGGCTTAAATGCACCCCTCCAGTACAAACGCGTACGAATGTACAATGATGTCGGGAGTGCAATGAAGCCATGCACGAATGCTTCCGTGCTGCAAGCGTGGTTGACATGTACGTTTTGGAAGAAAAGCTTTCCAAGCCGACAACGACAACCACAATTTGCACGTTGCACTTGGCATATGTGTTGAGACTAGAAAGAATGAATAGAAGAAGGGAGAACAGGGGAGATATAGCGTTTGGGTTGTACCCACTAAGAACATACCCTATCAAGCCAATAACTTATACAAAACAATATACGTATAAGTTGACACACCCCCTAGGCTAGATAAAGGGTAGTGCTGAGCAAGAAACACGCAGCTCAGGGTGGCACTACTTGTCCAACCTTTGAGGCAAAGGCCCGAAGACCAATCAGCAAGAGTACAAGCAAGACAGAGCAAACCAGGGCGGCACTACTAGTCCAACCACCGGAGGAAAAGCCACAAGGCCAGTCTGCAAGGCATAAATAGAAAGGAGTACACAATCAAGGGCCTAGCAAGTGAGAGTCAACATGGACTAGACCTAACTGCAAGCAGTGCCGCTGATGATCTTTAGGCGGAAGCGCCTTACTAAAGATATCAGCTGTCTTGGCACCGGAGGCCAAGTGTACCACGCGGGCCTGGCGACGCTGCTGAAGCTCGCGCAGAAGGAAGTACCGCAGGTGGATGTGCTTCGCTCTGCCCTCAAGTCGAGGCTCCTGACACAGGAGGATCATGGCCCTGTTGTCAGAGTACAGAACCGGGGCAGAGCTAGGCCGCTCACCTAAGTCGGCAAGCAAGAAGGTCAGCCAGCGGAGCTCCTATGCCGCCATGGCACCGGCGTACATCTCAGCCTTGCAGCTAGACTGAGCAACAGACGAGGAGCGAGTGGACCTCCACGAGATGGCACCAAAACCAAGGCTGAAGCAGTAGCCATGGGAGGACCGGAGTGTCTCAGCGTCGTCTGCCCAAGAAGCGTCTAGGTGCCCAGTAAAGACCACTGGCCTGCGTCCTCCAAGCACTAGCCCCATGCCTGATGTACTTGCAAGATCGCAAAACCCTCTTAGCGGCCGACCAGTGCTGTGGTCGGTGTCTGCCTGTGGCCACAAAGCGGGCCAGGGTGCTGAGAGGGTATGCGAGATCTGGGCGAGTGCAAGTCATCAGGTACATGAGGCAACCCACCAGCTCTGCGTAAGGACCACTGGGCTCTGCTGACTCCTCAGGAACTGGAGCTGAGAGCCTGTGGTCTACCGGCAGAGGTGTGGGCTGTGCGGAGGAGAACAGAAGACCGAACCTCTGAAGGACCTGGCGCACCAAGTGTGACTGTGTAAGAGTGATGGGGCGCGCTGCCCTGTCCCTGGAGATCTGCAGGCTAAGGTAGTGGCGCAGCTCTCCTAGGTCAGTGCAGGTGTGTCGCCTCAGCAGCTCAGCCTTCATGGAGGCCAGCGCGTCTCTGTCTGCTGTAGCAAAGACCAGGTCGTCTACTTAGACCAGGATGTAGAACGGAGTCTCGCCAGCACGAACGAAGAGCGAAGGGTCAGCAAAGGACGGAAAGAACTGCAGGTTAGCTAGTGTGGCACGCAGCGTGTCGTGCCACTCACGGGGCGCCTGTCGCAAGCTGTAGACGGGGCGCAGGAGGAGCCACTGAATCCCAAGAGGGAAAGTACCGATGAAGCCCTGAGGGCGGCGCAGGTAGACCTGCTCGTGTAGGCTGCCCTGAAGAAAAGCAGTGGAGAAGTCGACGGAGTGAAGCTCGTAGTCACGGTGTGCTGCTAAGTGTAGCAGCGACCGAAGAGCACTCACCTTCGGGGTCGGGGCGAAGATCTGAAAGAAGTCCACCCGCTCTCGCTGACTGAAACCTCCAACCACGTAGCACCCCTTGAATATAGGCGGCTCTCCAGGGGGGTGCTTCACCTTGAAGAGCCACCGGCCATCGACTACGTTCACCCCAGGTGGGGGAACTGCGTCGACGTAGGTGCCGGTAGCCCTCCAAGATGCCATCTCGTGCTCCATGGCAGCTATCCACTGAGAGGCCCAGGGTCCCGAGGTCGCCTCAGCATAGGTGCGAGGGGTCGGGGTGTCAAAGGCGTCGGGGTCACCCTCAAGGACTAGCAGCGTGGAACAGAGATGGGGAGCAACCTTTGACAGGAAAGCAAGCTCGTACTGCCGGTCCTCTAAGACGTCACTGCCGAGGGTAGGAGCACCCGCGAAGGACGGAGGACAGACAGGGTCAGAGACCAGAGTGGTAGTGAAGTCAAGGCGGCGAGTAGAGGCAATGTCAGCGACAGCAGCTACAAGAGCGTCAAGACTGGAGACAGGAACAGACGGGTCGGTAACGAGGGAGGCAAGGACCCGAGGAACAAGACGACGAGCAGCACGAAGGAAGTCAGACAGAGGGGGAGGCGCGACAGTGAGCGACGACGGAGGAGGCGAAGGCAAACGGGGAGGACGAGACGCGTGGGAACGAAGCAACATAGGTTGAGAACGCTGAACAGGAGAGACAGGACGAGCACGAGAGGGACGGCGAGACCAGACGTGAGACGGAGGTGGCGACGACGGCTGCGGCTACGGCGGCGGTGACGGCGGCGGCTGCGGCGGCGCTGCTGTGGCTGCAGCGACAGTTGCGGCTGCGGCGGCGACTGCGACAAGGGAGGAGGAGACACCGGGGGAGGGACAGGCGGCGCAGACTGTGCCGCGGGGCCACCAGAGTCAGCCGACTCCTCGACCGGGACAACCGACAAGAGGGGAGTGACGTGAGACACACCAGACGGAGCAGGACGGGGAGGGAGGGAAGCAGGGGCGACCGGGGGAGTGGGAACCAAAAACAAGGGGGTGGGAAACCAGGAGACCTCGGTGAGGAAAGCGGTCGAAGAAGGAGACAGACTCATCGAAAGTGACGTCACGGGATTGAAGGAAGCGGTGAGACGGCGGGTGGTAGAAGTGCCAGTCAGACGAGTCAAGGGGGAAACTGAGGAAGACACAGGGGACGGTGCGGGCAGTAAGCTTGTCCGTGCCGGAGGCACGAACGTGAGCGAGGCAGCCCCAGACGTGGAACGCAGACGTGTCACTAGGGAACCCGGTCCAAAGAAGGGTCGGCGAAACCTGCGGCCGCTGAGAGCAAGGCCAGAGGTTAAGCTGGTGAGCGGCGTAGCGAACGGCAAATGGCCACAGAAAATGGGGTGCACCAGCATGGATCATGGAGGTACGAGCCACCTCCATGACCAAACCGATGCGTCACTCAGCAACCCCATTATGCTGCGGGGAGTCTGGTAGGGTGAACGTCTGGGTGATACCCTCCGCACGACAGAATTGACCCAGCCGACCAGAGGCGAACTCGCCGCCACGGTCAGAGTGGAGACACAGCACAGGGAGAAGGCGGTGGAGGCGCGCAGCAACAAGCCACGGGATAAGAACGTCAGGCACGTCGGCCTTCCGCTCCAGGGAAAACACCGTGGTGTAGCGTGTGAAGTCGTCATCGAGCACCAGAAAGTAGCCCTCGCGACGCGGTCCAGGGACAGGGGCTGGGCCCCAGACGTCCAAGTGCAGGGTCTGAAGGGGTGCAGTGGTAGGGCGAAGCGAGGAGGAGTGAGGAGCATGGCGCAGCCGGCCCTCGACGCAGGGCGTGCGTGGCGGCGCAGGCGAAGGAGGGAGAGCAGGGAGCGATGCAGGGAGGCCGAGGACTAGACCGTGTTGAGACATGTGATGCAGGCGGGGGAGCGCTAGGTGACCTAGGCGGTGGTGCCACAACAGTGACGGGTGAGTGAGCGACCGACACGAGCAGGCCGCAGCTACCTGGGTGGACGCAGAACCGGAGGAGGACTCGCCCGCCGGAGGGGGAGCAGTGTCCAGCGTAAACTAGCCAGACACAGGGTCCTGGGGGAATGTCGTAAGGGGGGCACCTGAGGCGGCCTCGAAACAGACCGCGCACCGCTCGTGACCAAGACACGTAGTGGTGACGTCAAGGTCCTGAAGACAGCCGATACCAACTAAGTTCCTGGAGAACGAAGGGATGTGCAGGCCTATAAGGGAACCCGAGGGAACCGCCGGACAGGGAAGGGTAGTGTAGCTTCGAGCAACTAGAGGACCAGAGGAGGGGTCCGCAAGGGCGACAGCGGCAGGCGCAGCAAGCGGCGTGAGGGCGGCGTGGTCGCGGAAGAAACAGGCTGACGCACGGGAGTCTAGAGTGAAGGAAAGCGACGCCGTAGTGGCTGACAACGGAGGAGCAAGGGTAGAGCCTAGGCTAGACAAAGCAAGCTGTCCTACGCCTGACGCAGCAGGGGAGTCTGGACTACATACAGGTGCTACGCCTAAGCTAGAGAACATAGAGTAATACGATCTGGAAACACTCGAAGCGTCAGCATACAGAGAATGCAAGGCAGAACTATTCTGATCCATGTCTAAGTCAAACACAGGCACACTGTGGCGCAGCAGGCTGGGCCAGTCAGGGAGGTCCGGGGCGGGACCAAAGCGGCGACGGAAGAGGTCGACGAGGCGGCGGAAGCAGCGGGTCGTGGGGTGCGAGCACACCATGCCATGCAGAGGCCCGGTCTGAAGCTGGTACTGGCAGCTCACAGCACCGAAGCTGCCGATGGACGCCGAGCTGTGAGGGCCACCACCACGACCACCACCGCCAGGGGCTCCTGGCCACCAGGGTGGGAGACGAGCCCACGGCTGCTGCTGCAATTGCTGCGGCTGCTGCTGGTGCTGCTGGAACGGCTGCTGCTGCTGCGGTGGCTGCGACTGCGGCGACTGTTGCTGCTCGTGGGCACCAGCACCAACCCCCTCGTCAGAACTACTGTCCCGGCCACCACCACCACTAGCGCCACCTCCACGTCCTCCCTTGGGGCCACGGCGGCCCCGGCGCTGACGCTGCTGCGGGTAAGCCGCAGCTGTTGTCTCAGGTGCAGGCGCAGTCGTGGCAACTGCGGCGGAGACGGCAGCGTACTGGTGGCAGAGGCCAAGATCACTGGTGGAACGCGATAGGAGCGACCTCGTGGCACGATAGCAGGGACGGCAGTGACCCGATAGCAGGGACGGAGTGACGCGACAGCAGGCACGGAGTGACGCGATAGCAAGGAGTGACACGATAGCCAGGACGGAGTGACGCGACAGAACCTAACAAGTGACGTGATAGCACAGAGTGGCTGAGGCGAAAGCAGGGAGGAAGCAGCGAGGGCAGGGGAGGGAGAGCAGAGTGAGCGCAGGAGGGAGAGGGGAGTGAGCGCGTGGGAGGGAGAGTGGCGTGAGGCATGGGAGGGGGAGCGGCGTGAGCATGTGGGAGGGAGAGCGGCGTGAGCGCGGGAGGGAGTGCAGCATGATCGCGTGGGAGGGAGAGCGGCTTGATCGTGGGAGGGAGAGCAGGGGCAGCGGAAGGGGAAAGGGAAAAAGGGTGAGAGAAAGGGCAGGGGTGAGAGAGAAGAGTGAGAGCAGGCGAGGGGGAGAGGCGGGAGAGCGAGGGAAGGGGAGAGGGGTGAGAGTGGAGAAAGGGGAGAGGAGAGAGAGCAAGGGAGAGGGAGAAAGGATTTAGAGCAACCAGGGAGGGAGGGAGGGAGTGAGAGCAGGGGAGGGGAAGAGGAGTGAGGGCAGGGCAGTTGGAGAGAAGGGAGAGCAGGGGAGGGGGAGAGGAGTGAGAGCAGGGGAAGGGAGAAGAGTGAGAGCAGGGGAAGAGGAGAGAAGTGAACGTTGGGGACAGGGAAGATGAGAGAGAGCAGGGTAGTGGGATAAGAGTGCGAGCAGGGGATGGAGGGACATCCCAATTTTTCGGGGTTCTATAACCTACCGAATAGAAACAATCGTGTCTCAATGTGGCATCCGGGAAGAAGTTGCCTTAAAGTTCTGGTTGTGGTTCGGGAATGTTCCGAGCCTAACCTACCGAATGGTTTCTTTGCGTTAGGTTGGCTGGGGGCATTGGCAAAACGCTGCCCCTGCTGGTGGTTGTTTTAGTTCACTGTGACTTGCAGGAGAGAACTGTTACGCGGGGTATCGCGAGGTGACGATTAGCGGTTAGAAATTTGCACCTGTTTGTAAGCTGTCCGATGTTGATCTGACCAACAATATTGGGCCGTTGGATATTTTGGCTGACGATTGTTTTGTCGGCTTCTGTTGCAAGTGGGGATCGTGCATTGGTTCCTTTTGTTGTGAACGCAGTTCCTAGCAAATGGATGGCATACAAAAACACGCTTGATTTGTGCATCTAGGCGCACGTGTCGTGAGCATGGGCCGCCAACTTCTTCGAAATTTTTGACACGTGGTGTGCTGTGCTGGAATTGAATTCTGGTTACTTGCCACGCAGTAATTGTTACGTATAACACCTGGACGCCGGTGGTGGCTGCCAAGTGTCGACGTAACCCAAGTAGATGTAACTGGCGTTTCCCTGTAACATATTACAGTATTGCATGGTAATCAATAATCACTTTTCTGTGTATTTGTATATTGCTTATTTATATTTACTTTTGGATTGTAATTCGGTATTTATTCATTGTTGTCAATATGTCAAACTTAATAATATTTGAAACAAAGCAACATCACCTGTAAAATAATATACACACCAATCATCTCAAGCACAATATTAGGCTTAAACATAGGTGTAGCAGCATCATGCGCAGCAGGAGTAGGTACAACATGTGCTGCAGGTCAAGGAGTAGTGGAGGGGCCAGCAGCAACAGCGGGTGCAGCAGTGGTGATGAGAAGTGGTCCAGTGAGGCCCGTGCCATCGTTGCTAATGAGCACGGCCGCGGACTGAACTGCCATGCCTTGGGGCCCCGGTGATACCACGCCCCCCGCACTAGATCCTTGTCCAGGATGGCTGCCTTGACAGCCTCGCTCACGTTGTCGTGGTACTCTTTCAGCACAGTAGAGATGAGTTTACTGCCATGCGGCATGTCGTTGCCTTTTACGAGCCTGTACTCCACCTGTCACCAAATGCAGTGGAAAACCATGTAAGTGCACCTACAGGAGGGTGGAGTGCAAACATGAAAAGCGACAAGGAAGTGATGGCTTACCCCCATCAGCCAATAGACCAGGTGCCTCAAGCGCACCACCAGTTGCTTGTGGCCGGGTCTAGGGTATGACTGGGTGAAGGTGCTGACGAAGAAGTTGGAGGAAAAAGGGCGCTTGTGCTTGTTGTGGCTCCATGTGAGGAGCCCACACGACTCTTCGTCTGCAATGTCTGGGATAACAAGGGGAGAGCAAGGGAGGGCACCGGTGTCCCCCAAGGCTCAGCAGCAATGCACTGCGCATCAGGTGCTTTACTGCTCACACTACTGTGGCGCACAGTTCGCTATTGGGCTGTAAGGGGTGGAATGGGAGGGATCCCAGTGGGATACAGCAGGGTACGTGGGGGCATGATGGCCAAGCATCGAAAACCAAACCACGGTCAGCAGTAGGGGGCTGCACGGTTCCCCACTGGGTAGAATGAATGGAGGGGGGCCTGGTTAAAGAATGGAGGAGGTGCAGGGAGTGCTGACGCATTGCGGCTGAGCACTTCTCACTGGGGTTTTGTTGTTTATATTGGGGGACTGGACAAGAGGGGAGAGGGTTGGAGCTGGAGAAGCGCATGGGAGAAACACATAGGGCATTGCGTGAGTGTGTTAGTGCATATTGGCAGAGCACCGCACGCCAGGTGCTCTGCAGCACTTCTATGTGTCCGCTGTGGAGGCACGGTCCCCTACTTGGTGGGGATGATGGGGTGAGCAGGCCAATGGCATGGGTGAAAGAAAGTGGGCAGCACAGGGTAGTTGTGAGGCACCGCGCACCGTTTGCCGTGCTGTGCACACTCGTTAGTGGCATTTCCTGTTGCAGGGTTGGGGAAAGGGGTGGCACAAAAACAAGGCGGGCATTACAGGGGGTTGGTGAGGCACAGCAGCAGAGCCGCCATGCACCTAATGCCCTCCTGCACACTGAGGGTGAAATCGGAGGTGGGGAAGTGGGGGTAGGGGGGAAGGGGAGTTGGAGAAGCATAAGCAGGGAGGGTGGACAACGGAGACAACGTTGCAGGGCAGCAGAGCATTGCGCACCACATGCACCGCAGGGGAATCGAGGGGCGGGATTTGGGAAATAGGGAGAGCAAAAAAAAAGCACATGCGAGACCGGTAGGATGGTGCAGGCGCATACCGGGCAGCGGATGCAAAGTTGAGAGCACATGTGAGGGAGGGAACCAAGGGAGTGCATGGGTGGAACATAAGGCCGGCTCATGGGAGTAACTGGCCCCATCACTGTTGCTCCAAGGGTTGGTAAAAAACCTGTACACGTGGATTTAGTGGGGGGAGCAAGGAGGGAGGGGGTCAACACGGGCATGGGAGGTCACGAATGATGTCAGGCCAGCGGTGTATGAGAGGCGCAGCACGCATGGCAGCATAGTGGCTAGTGCCTTAGTGATAGCTGCACGTATGTGAGGTCTGCATTGCACGGGGGGAAAGGGGTAAGGGTTCGAGGAGGGGGGGGGAGGGGGGGTGGGAGGGGGAGAGAATCGTGGGGGATCGAAAATGTGCCACTATGAGAATGGAACCGAGCAACCGAGCTGGAAGCTATTTACAGGGCATGGATCATCGATGGGTTTGGGAGAAAGCAAGGCACTGACCTTCTCCATACACCTGGAGGAAGCGGTCCACCGTCATGGTGCCCACCACAGCGCCACCCATGTCCGGGCGCGCCACCTTGATGTTGTAGAAGGTGAAGAGCATCACACGCCCGGTCATGTGGCCCTTGTGGCACCATGCGTGCAACTTCTTGCGGACATGCCTAGGCCGGCCCCCAGTCTCATTCTCAATGACCAGCGTGAGCTGGTCAGTCTGCGCCTGGGTGGTGTACTTCATGGCCTCTGCCAGCGCGAGAATCACGGAGTTGCAAGGCGGCCAGAAGTTCAAGTCGGCGTCGGGTGTCTCCCATAAGAGAATGTCGAGGGCCTTTGCCACCCATGGCGCAGACAAGCACCCACAGAAGTGCAGGTGGCAAAAGCACAAGGGACATTCAGGCAGAGCCTCATTGGATGCCAGCATAAAGGCACAACGGATGCCCGGCCAACGGCACAATGGACACCATCTCGCAGTTTGGATGCCCGGGCGGTGGGACAATGCTGCTGGGGTTGGGCGCATGCTGATGCATCAGTTAGCAGCACAATGCTGCTACATAGGCTCACCCAAACAACCTGTTGGCGTGCTGGCAAACAGCCAACACAAGCATGTTAGGCTGCTGAGGGCCAAAACCGTCCAAGGTCGCAGCAAGCACAAGCAGGCGCGGCTGCAGCCAGCAAAGGGATGCAATGCAGACCAAGCAGAGGCTTGCAGCGCAGACCAAGGCATGTAATGCTTCCCAAGCAATAGCTTGCAATGCAGACCCAGAAAGAGGAAGGTATTCAAAGCTTATCAACCAAAGGCATGCAATGCTAACCAGGGAAAGGCGTGCTGGCCAAGCCAAGGCATGCAATGTGGATCAAGCTAGGGCATGCAATGCTGACCAACCAAACGCATGTAATGTGGACCAACCAAATGCATGCAATGCTAACCAACCAAATGCATGCAATGCTGACCAACCAAATGCATGCAATGCCGACCAACCAAATGCATGCAATGCTGACCAACCACATGCATGCAATGCTGACCAACCAAATGCATGCAATGCTGACCAACCAAATGCATGCAATGCCGACCAGCCAAATGCATGCGATGCTGACCAATGCAACGCTGCTCTGAGAAAGGCAAGCAGGACCGCATCAAGCTATGTATTACCATACGGTGGGGCTAGCAATAGTGAAGAGAGAAAAGGCGCGTCAAACCTTTGTCGTGCCAAGTATGCATGGGTGCAGCAAGCAAAGACAGGCAATGACTCTTTTATGCAGGCAAGCATGCGTGACTGCAACATGCGAAGGCATGGCTGAGGGAAGCGAAGGCATGGCTGTGGGAAGCAAAGGCGTGTCATGGCTGAGAGAAGCATGGCAGGCATGGGTGCAGCAAGCTTATGCACTGCATAAGCAATCAAAGTCAGACAATGGTTTTTGAAAGGCGGGGCTGCGATGGCAGAACTGCGGAGGCGACGGCATGCATGGCTGCTAGACGCAAAGGCAGGCATGGGTGCAGGAGGCGACGGCATGCATGGCTGCTAGACGCAAAGGCAGGCATGGGTGCAGGAGGCGACGACATGCATGGCTGCTAGACGCAAAGGCAGGCATGGGTGCAGGAGGTGACGACATGCATGGCTGCTAGACGCAAAGGCATGCATGGGTGCAGGAGGCGACGGCATGCATGGCTGCTGCCTCTCCAACGGCACGTGTGGCCGTGGGAAGTGAGGGCAATCTGCAAGTAATGGCAACGAATGGCGAGCCTATGAAAGGCATGCAAGGCTGCAGCCATCAAATGCATGCAAAGAGTTGTTTGAGATTGCTAGAAAGAAGGCTGCTTTTGAAGGCACCTGAAGTCCACTCACCTTAAACCCGTTATTCAAGCCTCGAACGGATGCAAGCGCTTGTGCGAAGTCGATTGCCCAGATCCTCTGGTGTGGAGACAAGTTGGTCATGTCGAGTGTGCTCGCCACGTTCTGACGCACGTCAATTGTCATGAAGGAACCGTCAATAGAAACCGCGCCCTGCTGCCCGTTCACTGCCACCGCAGGGTTCGCTGCTGTGGGGATGCCGGGCGGAGTGGCCGGGCCACCAGGGGGGGCCGAAGAGGCTGGCGTGCAGTGGAGTTGGGGCATAGTCCTGTTTGCTGGTGAAGAAGAGTTGGCCGC
Organism: Closterium sp. NIES-67; assembly: GCA_027943415.1. NCBI lineage: Eukaryota > Viridiplantae > Streptophyta > Zygnematophyceae > Desmidiales > Closteriaceae > Closterium > Closterium sp. NIES-67. Next base: position 17,943 of record BQMB01000435.1, on the reverse strand, counting down.
ACGCAGGCGCTTGGCTTCATTCTGAGATTCCAGAAGCTGGCGGCGTAACTCCCTGTTTTCCACGCGCTCGCGTTCAATCTGCGCCATGGGCTCTCCAGGCGCCTCTACTGCAGGAAGAGATTGATGCACCGCGACAGGATGGCGTGCTCCAAACTCCCGAGCCCAGTAAATCTCCTCCGCATCCTCCTCTTCCTCCCCATCAACATCGTCTATGTCTTCCTCCTCCTCCTCAACCTCCTCCTGCTCACCCTCTTCCTCCCCCACTACCGCATCAGTGGCCGCCTCCACGGGCGCCCCCATATCCTTTGCCACGTCCGCATCATTTCCCACCTCATCGGCACCATCCACCGCCATCAGAGTTTCCATGAAAGAAGAGGGCGCAGAAGGAAATCTAGAGCCATGGCAAAAGATGGGAGTTGATGCACCGCCCAGAGAGTTCAAAAGGTGATTCGGCGTCGCGTTGGCGTTCTGCAGACCACCGAGGGGTGATACATAGCTGGGCAGGTCTTGGCTGGAGCACTGGGGGTTGATCGACGTCTGCGGGCCAGGAATCGTGCTTGCCGGTGGGGGTGGAGAGGCGACGGCTCCATCCACAGTAGGAGATGTTGAGACCGGGCTTTGAAGCTGCTGCATGTCGTAGTTATCGGCATCACAAGGCCCCGTTCCTGACCCGACACCGTTGCTCGTGCTGGGCTGTGGGGGACTGCCATCGCGTGCAGTGGCTTTTTTCTTGGGAGGCACTTTCCTGATTACAGGAGCGTGGAGCGCCAGATTGTTGATAAGCCCCTTCCTCACTGAAAGGGTGAAAACGACAGGTGTTAAAAGTGCTACAAATGGCGGTTTTTACAGCGAGTGCCAAACTTAAACTGGCACCTAAAAGCACAACATGGGCAACACGGATCAAAAGATAGAAAGCATCACCTGCGCCTTTGTCGTGGAAGGGAACAGCCGTGAGAGTACAACCCCATTACACCACTTGTCCCTTTTCCTACTTCCTTTCTATTTCATTTCTCTTTTTATCTCATCTTATTTGGTTTCCTATTCTCCATTTTCCATTATCCTTTGGTTTATCCTGCTATTATAATTATATCACAGACCAGGCTTGGGATGTACTGGCGCGCTATATCTAGCGTAATCCTGCTGTAATCCCTTAAAGCCAATAGCCTCGCGTGGCTATACGCAGGGTGATTCTATTTTCTAGAAGGGTCTATTCCCTTGGATAGGATAAACCTGGTTACCTGATGTACTCTGGAAGTATAAAAGTGCCTTGTATTCATCGATAGTGCAATCTTTCCTCGACACATTCGATCCTGTGACAACATCGCTATTGGTGGTCACGGAACCATGCGCAGTAGGAGCAGCATTAGGGATGCCGTCACTAGCGTCAAGGCATGCTTGTGCAGATGCCGCTGCAGCGGCCCAGCGGCTACCTCTAGCAGTTAGTGAACGAGTGCCATTCCCCTGAGCACGGGATCGTTTAGGAACCGGTGCCATAACCGTAGAGTTGAGGAGGCTATGTCGCTAGCTGAAGGAAATATGGTGTCTCGTCGAATCAAGCACTCCATATTGATAGGAATAGTGGAGTGGCTGTGTGGAAGCGGTTCTCCCCAACACTCATCAGGGAATGTTCCATTAAATACCAGTAGGATGTCTAAATAGAGTGGTAAATGCATCGCTGCGAATGATCAGTGTAGAGTCGTCGCTGGCATGGAGTTGGGCGCGAGGGGAGATGAGGCAAAATTTGAAATTACGAAAAATCAAACCCTTGAAAGTTGCTCTACTTGTGTGTCTGTGGGAGGCCACGGGTGGAAGGTAACGTGGTTTGAAGGGATGAGTCCTTCATGGTTGCTCACTCCGAACCCAGTCCGCGAGGCACCAATGATTATTGTGTAACTTCCCCAATCTCGGGCAGCCGACGATAGTGTAAAAACGAACGGTAGATATTGACCAGATCGACAAAACAGGTACTGGGGGTTGTGTCGAGGGCTTGTCTGTGCGGGGATTTTGCCAAACGACTGTGCGGAAAAGCAACAGCATCTTTTGTACAGTACCACCATGGATTCGCGGAAGCAAGGTGCTTGCGCCAGACGGAAAGCACAAGGGAAGCGGTGGTGAGTGCACACGGGGGACCAACGTGCGCGCCATCTGAGGACCCTGCTCGACACGACCGTGCAGCGTTCAGACTAGCATTTGCGGAGATCGGACGGTCAAAATCGGCACGATCGGGAGGTGATTTAGCAGTTCGTCTCTCCCACCGATGTACAGTACCGATGAAGTCACAACCCAGAATACTGTGCGCATCCCAGTGTGACAACATCGCAGGGGTAACGTGTATAGTACAGGCCTACCAACAAACAATAAAATGCAGACTGATTGTTGATAAACTGTCATATAAACAGCCACAAATGCACAGGATAGGTTGCGTAACATAGTAACTAACACGAGGAAGCGATCTGACGAACGAATGATGGGAACCCTCTGTGGGCACGCTGACAGCACACACCCAGGGTTGGGTTGATGGGACGCGCAACCCGCCAAATTCATTCCCTCGCCCCCAAACTCTAGAATCCTCCACCAGATTTTTGGGCAGGCGCGCATGCTGTGCGTAGAAGATCCACCACCTGTTTAGTCGACCGAGTGAGCGTGACATCTGATCTCGGCAGCTCCTACTGGAAATCCTGCCTTCATCGCCGCTTGTGACTTAAAGAAGTTACTCGTTGCATTCTTATAGTCCCCGTGTCCCATGAAGTAGACGACACGAAGCACGGAGCAGTCCAAGCATCAGACAGCAAGGGCGATAAGCTGGCTGCTGGCTGCAGCTTCATTCCGTCAAAAGAGGGCCAGCAAGTTAAATATCATATTTCTTTGTGGCAGCCTATGCAAGTGGAATATAGGATGAAAAGCCCAAGCAAGGACAGCTTGACAAGGAACGGCCCACGGAACATGGATGCCAGTGAAGTGTATCGCAAGAACGTCCTAGCGTAGATGCGCCATGGCACTGTGCACTGCGACAATAAGAAAGGACCTTGGTACAAGAAGGAGTACGCTACTTGGGCCTTCTCATTTGTTCCCTCGATCCTCTTCTCTTGCAGCGTTCTCGGGGAGCACGCTCCCTAGTGGGATAGCGTTGCCTGGCATGGGGTGGGATGGATAGGAGAGCGGGCACCATTTTAGCAAGAACCAGTAGGAGGAGACAATGGGGAGATACACGTTGAGTCAGCTTAGACTAGAGGGGTAAGCAGTGGGGAGAGTTTTAAAAGAAGGGGGAAAGGGTGCAGCGCACTGCAATTTGGAAGTGGATGGGAAACCAGCAGTGGGTTCAAATAAGAAGAGCATGGAGTGTCGTGGGAGTGGGGGAAGGTGTTGGGGGGGGGGTGTTGTTCTGAAGCAGGCGGGAAAGAGGTGGTGGGGGATCCGACAGCAGGGGGATGGCAGCAGCAGCAGTTGGGGGGTGTGGGGTAGGGGAGAGGGGGGGGGGGGGGGGGGGGGGGGTCTGAAGCAAGTGTAAAAGCAGCAGCATTGGTTTCATGGGCAGAGAGGAAAACAGCGGCGGGGGAGACAGAAGTAAGGTAAACGCAGCGATGTGGGTTTCTGCAGCAAGGGGGAGAAGAGATGGTGGGGGATCCAAAAGCAAGGGGATGGCAACAGTGGGGGTTTCTGCAGCAAGGGGGAAGGATGTGGTGGGGGATAAAGAAGCGCGGGGGTGGCAGCAGTGGGGGTTTCTGAAGCAAGGGGGATGGAGGTGGTGGGAAATCCTGAAGCAGGGGGGTGGCAGCAGTGGGGGTTTTTGACGCAAAGGGGAAGGAGGTGGTGGGGGTCATGAAGCAGGGGGATGGCAGCAGTGGGGGTTTCTGAAGCAAGGGGAATGGAGATGGTGGGGAATCCTGAAGCAGGGGATGGCAGTAGTGGGGGTTTCTGAAGCAAGGGGGAAGGAGGTATTGGGGGGTCATGAAGCAGGGGGATGGCGGCAGTGGGGGTTTCTAAAGCAAGGGGGAAGGAGGTGTTGGGGAATCCTGAGGCAGGGGGATGGCAACAGCAGCAGTTGAGGGGGGGGAGGGGGGTGGGTCTTGTAGGGGATAGGGGGGGGGGGAGGGGGGGGGTTGTTCTGAAGCAAGTGTAAAACCAACAGCGGGGGGTTTATGGGCAGAGAAGAAACAGCAGCGGGGGGGACGGGAGCAAGTTAAACGCAGCAATAGGGGTGTCTGAAGCAAGGGGGGAAGGAGGTGGTGGGCAGTTCTGAAGCCTGGCTGGAAACATGCAGTGGGGGCAGTAATATTTGAGCCAATAGTGGGGGGGTGGGGGGGGGGGGTGGGGGGTTTGGTAAGAAGGCGGGTCTCCAGCGGTTGAAGATACGGAAGGCAGGGGAAAGCAGCAGTGGGGCGTTGAAAAGGGGCCCAGAGCCCTGGTGGGGGATGCTGAAGCAGAGGAAGGGCATGGGGGTGGGGGAACAGGAGGGTGATGGTTTTTGAAGCAGGGGGGTATGCAATGGAGAAAGCTCCTGTGCTGGAGCAGAGGGGAAACCAAGGGAGGTGGACGGGCGTGGAAGCTTGCTGGAAAATGGCTGATAGTGTGTCTCGCGAGTGAGCTGAAGGATTACTGAGGGAGTATGGCAGTCTCAAATTTGCTGGCGATACTTGTACATAGAAATACTCTCAGACCCCACCCCTTAGACTGAGTGGGTAACACATGGCAGAGGCCATGGCAGAGTTGCCATTCCTGGGCTGCACATAGCGGCAGGGATACCTTGGCGCTGGGCATCCCATTCCAGGAAGGGGACTTGGGCTTTCGCGCAGCGAGATCAGCGGGTCGGAGTGGCTCTGGTCAGTGCAACGCGGGGGCTGACATGACCGTACCTCACGGCTATTATATTTGCCTCTAGTCATCCACCCTATACCATGAGCGGCGTCCCTGATTATGTACCCTCATGCCCCTCCCATCACATTATTATTCTGCCGCTCAATCTTATGTCCATCTTGTACTCCTTTTCATCCATACTGCCTATGATCGATTTTTCATCTCCTTCCTCAAATCCCCTGCTACCCCCTCGTTACAGGGCAACATCGGTCCACGCAACGGCAGCGTAGTCCGCCCCGCGTGTGCGTCTAGCGTCTCGGTCGTCATCGCGTCTGTACCAAGGGTGGCGGAATTAAGGGGAAGTTGATCTTCTTTGACGATTTTCACTAGCACGCATGGCGGGAACCTAGGAACTTGTTATGGCCGCCAAATGAGAGCAATACAACTCCTGCGGCGTATGCGTTAGGGAGACTTTGGCGGGATTTGGAAAATCCGCCATGCCCAATCAAGCGTGAAGCGTAGGTGATGCCCATACCCTGTGCACACCATCCTCTTATTTGACAAGTTGACCCCTACACATTTTACAATACTGTACCTCCTATTACTAATTCCTCAGTATATATAGGCATAATATAGCATAACCAAAAGGAAGAGCATCTTGGTAATATCTATAATCACATCGTGGTACCGTATTCCCCCGGATATACGCACCACCAGCTAAAACGCACCATGGTGCGTATATCCGGAGGGGTGCCATATCGGATGTGCCAACAATACGCACCCCCCATTTTCCATATTCTAATCCCTATACGCACCCCCCTTTTCCCCCCTGTGGGAATCTTGCGCTGACTATGTTGACTGTACATTTCGCGTCAAGTTTACGTGACGAATCACTTCATCACACAAAATCGACCCCTGACCTTCCGATTCATCGAAGGTGTGGTCAGCAAAGCTCTGCTGCCGTGCCAGACGAGAGAACGGATGGCCAGGATCGCCCCCGCTAGCTTGCGCGCTGGCAAACTGCAGCGAACGTGCTGCTTGGCTGACGCGTCAATCGTATGGGAAACGATTTTGGCGGGACTGCTCTGGTTGTTCCCGCTTGGGAGCATTCCATTCGATTGCAAATTGTTCTAGCTACAACTTCATGTTGGTTTCAAAATTTGCCTTCCGAACGTTTTTAACGCACCGTGCCATATCGAAAAAATCCAATTAAACGCACCCCAATTTTTTTTACCATAATCCCTATAAGCACCTAGGGGCGTATATCCGGGGGAATACGGTAGTATTGAAGGGCTCAATTTTGTCACAGCGTGAATATACCATAAATGTCTCTTGAAAATACTGAAGGCTCATTTCTGTCACGGTTTAACAGGGTTAATATAGCATCCACCTGTATGCGTCGATCAAAGTACTATTTTCTACTTTGTTACAAATCTCTGTACTCTAAACGCTCACGCAGTACCGAAGTTGGGGGGTGTATTCCTGGCATGTTTGGTGGGTGTTGCATTAGTGCTGTAAGAATGCACGGGGCTTCTTTACGCACACCCTGGCCACTCGTCGACTCATTCCCACAACTATCCCTCGCACAACATACACCGAACTATGTCACAAGCATATTAGGGCGTGTGACCTCCCAGTCCGAACAACGCCAGAATCTAAACAGAACGTCTGGTTATGACTTTCGCCAAAGTCGCGAAAGTCGTCCCAAATGTGTGGAAAAATCGGTGGAAAGCCCGAAATGCGAGGACACGGGCCGTTCGAATGGTGGCAATCGAACGGTCAGGCATGCACCGTTCGAACGGCGCTCCCTCTCGCGTTACAAAATCCTGACGAACACCTGCGAACTCCAAAATCAGCCTCGAGAGCCTGTGCGACGTAAAAAACGCGTCGTCGAACCCAAACCACAACCCAACCTCCTGCGCAAGGATTCCCGAAGCTGCGGAGACGCGGGGTAGACATTCCCCACCAACTACACCTCCATAAGCCTCCAATTTCAGCCAGCTTCGGAAGTCAACAAACCGATCGACCTTGGGGGGAATGGGAGGCTACGACATTTTGCGAGAGTTGCGAAGGGTGTTTCGTCGCACATCATCATCTGCATTCGAACACTCAAACTTCAAAGTTGGGTCCTGACGGCACAACAGTTGCGTATGAGATTTTGTATGATTTTGAAGGTTTGTACGAATCAGTGATCAGCTTGTTGGAATGGGTTCTAAATTTGAAATCGTTCAAAATTCAAGCAAAACTGTAAGGAATTTTCCATTCCTTACCGAGCGGTACACCCGAAGCCTCGGGACGGTTCCGGACCTTTCTGACAAAACCGCCTCGGCTTCTCCAGACCTTCTAGCTCGACCTTTGCGAGTTCTCCGGGCCTCGCTTCGTCACTTCGAGACCGTTTGATCTCTTTTCCGAACCTTCACATCTCATGGTTAGACTAGCTCTGGTGTTCCTATATTTTGGCTTCCATTCCTTGTATCATCATTCAGTGATTCAGTATTTTGACTTCGTTAATCATTTCCGCGCTACTCTGCATGTTCATTCATAAGGCGTGGTATTTAGAGCCACTTTCCTCGCTCACCCGTTTTTCGTGAGTTGATTTTTTGGGGGGGGGGGTAAGTCCCTCATGTAAGCTGCAAAGCACTTGCCTTCGAATTAGACTGATAAATTCGTCCAACTCTGATAGTGTTTGCGCTTACCTGAGTACAGTGTTAAATTATATAAGTTATTATATAAGTGTAGGCTGGGTAGATGTTACTGAACATTACTGTAGAGGGTACAACACCCCTCCTTGTATCCCTCTCTCTTCTTTCCTTGTTCTCTTTTCTCTCCTCAAACTTCACGCCTACCTCCTAGATCTAGATCTCACGCCATATTCATGGCTTCTCCTGTTCATACCTAGCCTATCTTCTCGATATGGTATCAGAGCAGGACGCCCTTCCCGGGCCTGCTCTCCACGCTTCCGCCGCGTACTCGTCCTTACCGTGACGCCGTCGCGGCCTTCTGTCCGTTTGCTGCCGTCGCGGCCTTCTGCCTGTTCGCCGCCGTCGTGGCCTTCCTACTGCCTGCCGCCGTGGCACCGTTTCCAAGATGTCGCGGCGGCCCCTGCGTGCTGTCGGCCGAGCGTCGACGAGCAGCTGCGGCGACGACGCCACGCTGTGGTGGCGCCGTCGTGGTGCTGTGGCTGCGACGTCAGCCTGCTGCCGTCGCGCACGACCTGCGTCGCTGCTGGAAATGCAGCCCGCCCGCTCGCCAGTAAGCGCCGCGCCAGCAATGGCGCCGCGCTGAAGATCTGAAGCCCCGCCCCTTCCCCCTTTCCTCTGTCCCCTCCTCTTCGCCACAGCCGCCGTCAGACTCTCACCGGTCGTTCCCCTGGTGCGGAGTTTGGACACGCCGCCGGAAGGGCGGGGGCCACTGCCGTCACCGCCGTCGTAAGCCGAAGCCGTCGCCGTCGCCGCTGTCGTCGCCGCAGGCCTGTTGCCGCCGCACGCCCGTCGTCGCCGTCGCTGTCGCCGCTGCCGGGACTGTCGCCGTCGCCATCTCCAAGGCCTTGGGGTTGGCCCTGTTGGAGTCCTCGTGGCTGATGGGAATGGGGGTGCTAGGTTAGGGGGTGTGGGGGTGTGTGGGTCCTTCTACTACCAAGTCTAGGGGGTGTGTTAAATTATATAAGTTATTATATAAGTGTAGGCTTGGTAGATGTTACTGAACATTACTGTAAAAGGGTACAATACCCCTCCTTGTATCCCTCTCTCTTCTTTCCTAGTTCTCTTTTCTCTCGTCAAACTTCACGCCTACCTCCTAGATCTAGGTCTCACGCCATATTCATGGCTTCACCTATTCCTACCTAGCCTATCTTCTCAACATACAGGCACACTACGGATTTCCCCTTGCCCCGACGGAGCATTCGGCAAATGGACCAAGCTCGGTTCAACGAGCTTCGGGAGCAGTTCAACGCCATGAACACACGCATGGCTACAGTTCTGGAGGAAATTAGCGACTTCGTGCAGAAGCTGCCGAGTTACGCCAGGCGCGAGAGGATTAGTGCCAGAAAGCTGCCGCCCAAGTTGAGGTCGCCAGCACTGGACGCGTCGAAACCGTTTTGGATAAAATCATGCGTGAGGTGTCTCAGGAGCGTAAGGAGAACGAAACTGCCGCAGCAGTTGACGTGGCAGCACGACCAGCAGTCGAAGCAGCAGCAGCAGCAACAGCAGTAGGCACCCGATCAAAAGCAGCCGCTACTGTAGCCGCACCGGCAGTCGTGCCGATAGTGACGACAGCAACAATCAAAACGAAAATGTCGCCCCCATTCAACCCCACAGATAAGAATATTACTGTTATGGGCTGGTTATTTTCGACGGAACTTTATTTTAATACCGCAGGGATCACTGCTGACGATTTAAAAATTCGGCTGGCTGTATCACTACTGCGGGTACCTGCACTAGATTGGTGGTGATATACACTACAAGAGGGGGGGTTTTTGGCAGGCAACACACAGGGGTTTTTCGAAAACTTTGGGTCTGCGGCCCAAGGGTCAACCACGATTTTTTTATCGACCAAGATTTGCACGTGGAAGGCGTGGGGTACAGCTCTGCGTGAACGATTCGAGCCAATAGCCGCCTTGGACAGTGCACGTATGAAGCTGGAGAACTGGCGCCAGTGGAGTTCTGTCCAAGATTACGCGTCCGTCTTCATCGCGTTATGTGATCAAATCCCTGACATGCATGACTCCGAGAACAAGGCTCGATGAATTTCGGGCCTAAAGCAGGCCATTAAATGCAAGGTTCGCTTGCGACTACCGGCGACGTTTCGATTGCAGACAATTTCGACAAGCGTCGAACGTATGCGAGAGGGGGTTCCCGGAAGGGAAATCGTTTTCGCGGCTAGGATCCACGGCCCACGATTCACGGCGTAGTGGCGAAGGAGCACATGGAAGATTTTTGCAAGGGACAATGTTTCAACTGCCACCAGCCGGGTCACCAATCTCACGGTTGCCCCCGAAAGAAACAAATAAAGAAACGACGAAGGCAGGTCGGGAAACGCCAAGCGTCAGTAGCGGTCGGGCCCCCTACTGACCCTGCCTCATCGCCCAAAAAACACCATCCCCACCGGGTGGTAGTTCCAATACACGTAATCAACCGCTCCTGGCTGAATAAGTGGGATGACCCAGTGGACCACCCTGTGCTGGCGGAAGGACGACTCAACGGAAGAAGAAATAACATATTTATCGACGGAGGTGCGAGTTACAGCTTGATAAATCGGGAGATAGCACGAAAACTACACTAATCGTTGGAGCGGTGTCTGCCCAAAATAGACGCAAGACTGGTGGATGGCACCCCGTTGGCAATATGCGACAAAGTATCAATCGCTCGGATGAAGTGTGGCGAAGACTTCGGCTTCAGCGCGCCCATGCTAGCGACAACACTTGATTGTACGATGTGCTATTGGGACGCAATTGGCTGCGAAGATTCAATCCACAGATCGATTGGATAGCAGGCGAGTGCACAGTGAAGTGCGAAAAAGGCTGGCAAAAATTACCAACGTGGCCGGAAGCAGAGACAACCTCAACACGAGTCAACGCTGTGTGCCTCAAGCGAGCGGTCAAGAATGGAGCGGATTTATACGCCGTCCATCTAATCGAATCAACGGAGCAGAACGAGGCGACCGACATCAACAAACTCTGCGCTTCGGTCCTGGATGACTTGGCAAAAAATATTCAGGAATATCCCGAGATTTTTTCAGACGACTTGCCAAGTGGACTGCGACCCGAACGACCCCAAGACCACGAAATCAAGCTGGAGCTCGGCACGCAGCCTACTGTACGAACTCAATGGCGCTTGACTCAGCCTGAGCTACACGAATTACGGAACAAACTTGACTACCTGCTGGCAAAAGGGTTTATTCAGCCGAGCACGTCCCCGTTAGCAGCACCGATCCTGTTCACCCCAAAGAAGGACAGTGGACTTCGCATGTGTACGGACTATCGTGCCCTTAATCGGGTAACGATTAAATCGCGCTTCCCAATCCCACGCACGGACGAGCTGATTGAAAACCTTCACGGAGCTCGCTACTTTTTGAAGTTCGACCTTCGTGGCGGTTACCATAAAATTCAGGTGTTCGCTGACGACTGCCACAAGACCGCGTTTTATAGTCGTTGCGGGAGTTACGAGTACACGGTGATGTCATTTGGATTAACGAATGCCCCCTCGACATTCCAGCTCACCATGAACGGGGTGTTCCGCGATCTACTTGACAAATGTGTGATAATTTACTTGAATGACAACCTGATCTACAGTAAGACCCGGGAGCAACATTTAAAGGATTTGGAAGCGGTTTTTCAATGGCTGCAGCAGAATCGTCTCATCACCAAGGGCTCCAAGTGCAAGTTTTTAAAACAAGAACAGGAGTTCCTGGGGCACGTGATCTCCACGGAGGGGATTCAAATAGACCCGAAAAAACTCAGGGCTATTCAGGAGTGGAAACTGCCAACAAAGCTGCAGCAACTACAATCATTTCTAGGTTTTGTGAATTACGTAAGGTGGTTTATACCCTTCGTGGCGGGGTTAATTGGACCTCTAACCAGCCTACTGCATAAGGGAGCTTCTTACGAATGGGGGGAGAAGCAGCAAGCTACGTTCGAGGCATTAAAAACTATTTTAATTTCGCCACCCGTACTTCGCATCGCTGACCCGGAACGGCCCTTCGAAGTCATCACCAACGCAAGTGACATCGCCATTGGAGCAGTGCTCATGCAAGTTTTCGGCAGTGGTCTTCAACCAATCGTGTACGAGTCTCGGACAATGCAATCTGCTGAGTGCAACTACCGGGTTCACGACAAGGAGATGCTGGCGATTGTCCACGCGTTCAAAATCTAGAGATGCTACCTGACTGGAGCAGACGTGACAGTGCGAACAAGCCATAAATCCCTACAGTACCTGAGGGCATAGCCAAATCTTAACCCGCGGCAGATACGCCGGTTGGACTATCTGGAGTCCGACTTCACGTACAAGATCACGTAAAAAAAGGGTGCCAACAATATTGCTGACGCCCTCTCCAGACCGTCTACCCAACTCGCAGCAGTACTAGTCGCCCAGAGCAACCCGCTACTGAGTAGACTATTTACCCACGGGTATTCGACTGACCCCTTATTCGTAAATAATGGCCATCTCCCAATCACTACACGAAAAGGCGTCTATTACTTACGAAGCGGGAGGGATCGAATTCGGGTCCCAAGTTATCATCTACTTCGCGAATTACTAGTTCAAGAAGTCCACGATTAGAATTTATCGGGACATTTTGGGGTTGAGAAAACTCCGAAGGCGATGCAACTGTTTTATTACTGGCCAGATATGGTGACGGGCGTGCAACGTTACATGGCCGCATGTCCGATCTGCCAGCGAATGAAATCATCACATCAGAGACCGACAGGTCTGTTGCAGCCTCTCAAGCCACCTCAACGCCCATGGCAACACGTGACGATGGATTTCGTCACAGGTCTGCCGGCCGGATTCAGCAAAAACGACTCAGTATTGGTTGTCGTTGACCGATTGACGAAAATGACGCATTTTGCACCATGTCGTACAACCATCATAACCGAAGAAACCGCGCGACTGTTCATCTCGACCGTTTTTCGCCTACAGGGGATACCAGGAGCAATCATTAGCGATCGAGACCTGAAGTTCACGTCGACACGTGGGCTCGGTACGGCATGCGCCTGCAATTCTCATCCGCTTATCATCCCCAAACGGACGGTCAGACAAAGAGGACAAACCAAACGATGGAACAACTGATTCGGACAAACTGCCCCGACCGAAACAAATTGGAGGACACGCTTCCCATGTTGGAATTCTCCTACAACAATGTGCCATCAGCTACGACTAATCATTCCCCGTTTTACCTCAATTACGGGATGGACCAGACGGTACCTACTGTATCTCTACCAATGTTGAGAGTCAAGTACCACGGTCGCAGCAGTTCGTCGAAGAATTACAGTCTGCCCGAGGCAAAGCTGTCGAACTTATTCGCAAGGCGAACGCTACTCCTCGACGGTATGCGGATTTACATCGACGGGATATTACAATGGCAGTAGGGGAACTAGTCATTTTGGACACCAAAAATGTACGGCTGCCACTACCGACGAAATTACGACAACGTTTCTGTGGCCCATTCAAGATCATGAAGATGGTGACGCCGGTAACCGCCCAGTTACGCCTGCCTGGCGATTGGCGTATTCACAACAAGTTCCACATAAGCCTGTTGCGACCCTTCGTACCGGACACGTCGGACATCGCTCAACAACGATTGGTCCCGGATGTAGCCACCAGCAGAGACGACCATCGAGCCTTCGAAGATTTTGAGCCATCGGATTCGTATCGACAGCCAAGGACGACACGTTGACTTTCTGATACGATGGACCAATCGTACCAGTGAGGACGACACGTGGGTGCTCTCGGACCAGATACAGTCTCTTTTGATACTTACAAATTATTTGGCCCACAAGCACGTGGCTGACATAGATCACCTTCGCTGAAAGGGGGGGTGGTGTAAGGAATTTTCCATTCCTTATCGAGCGGTACTGCTATCGCATACGCTCGAACACACCCGAAGCCTCGGGACGGTTCCGGACCTTACTGACATAACCGCCTCGGCTTCTCCAGACCTTCTAGCTCGACCTTCGAGAATTCTCCGGACCTTGCTTCGTCACTTCGAGACCTTTCGATCTCTTTCCCAAACCTTCACATCTCATGGTTAGACTAGCTCTGATGTTCCTATATCGTGGCTTGCCATTCCTTGTATCGTCATGAAGTGATTCAACACTTAGTTATTCATTCACGCGCTACTTCGCTTGTTCATTCATAACAAAAACCCTCACATGTCACACACCCTTAGGAAACGTTTTCTACCACGAAACAAGGTGACGTACAGTTCTTTATGGACGAACGGGGTAACCAGCTCTCTCGTCGCAACTGAACAGTCCGAACGAAGCGACAGTAGCGAACTCTGCGAGCTCGCAACTCGCTTTGCAGGTCGCTGAACTACTAAGACGGGGGGAGGGAGGCCGAGAAAAACTAGGACGCAATCAAGCACAAGAAGGGCCGTTCAGAGAAGTTTCAATCGACAGGGTTACCACCTTGGGAGATTGTTCAGGACACGTGATCCTTGGTGTTGAAATTTGCGCGAGCAAGCTGCAGGGCGCTCGCTACGCAAAAATGAACGAAAGCTGTCCCTCGACTGGTGCACCCACCTGTCCACTGGTCTGGACCGTGAAAACTGCAATTATCGAAGCAGAAGGCGGTCTGGGTGTCAAACCTGTCGTCTCAAACATCATCAAGCGCCTTCCTTGCCTGAGATTTTGGTGCGATATGTCAGAATGCTCACACAAGCCTCAGGTTCAACACAGAACATATGTGCTGCACGTTCGTATTGAGTCCTGGCCTCTAGCTTTGGGTAGGTCGAACATGGCTCGGTCTCCCCTTGGCGCGGAAACTGAGACTTGGGGGTACGAAACGACTGGTGGCTGGTCTGCCACTGGCTCTTGCGTAGTTTGCGGGCAGACAAAAGAACCACCAGATGCGATTCGTCACTGCAAGCCGCCATCATCGAAGGGCAGCAGCAAATGACGATGAAGAAGAGTCATCGAGATTCGCCACCGAGCCAAGGCCGAGCCAGCACACAGTTTGAGTTTTGCTACCTAGCCTGGCCATTTTCCCGCGTCCCATCACAAACCTGCAGAGCAAAGCCCCTGCCAACCAAACCAACTCCAATACCATTCCCCACACCTGACTCGTCCCCTACCTCGCACACTTGGATCTGAAATGTCCGGGCCTGCGCAGAACAGCAACCAACTGAACTACCAGAAGAAGCAAAGCGGAGCAACCCGCCATGGCTGCTATTGCTCCCTTCAAGGGAAGCACCACCAGCCATTGCACGCACGAGGACGGGACAGCTGCTCCTCAGCTCTAGCCACTGTCACAAACACTCTGCGGCCGGACGCCTTTCGTCGCGCTCGCATTGGCCTTGGCAGTTCCACCACTCTGTAGGCGCCGTCTACCCATTATCTTCCGTTCACGTAGCCCGCGAGGTCTCATTGCGCAGCGTTCGTCCCTCTAAGCCTGTCCGTTTCGACTATCCGGTAACTGCCCACAAACCATGGGCAACGCAGTCCCCTAGTAGCGCCAGCAGAATCCAACAGGATTGAGCGGATAGCAGTCTCCATTATCAGTAATTAGTCATTCGCGCCGCGCCTCGCGATGGACGACTCGAGGGTGGGAGTACAGCGGAAATCAGGCCTCGCCCTCCATGGCCGCAGCATCAGCGCAAAGGAGTCGAGCCGCGTGCTGCTTGCGGGAGCTCAAGCGTCCGAAAGCCTCACCCGCACGACCACCCTATACCATCCCACCCACGCCTACAGCCACTACCCACCGGCGGACGAACCAAACCTAGCTTCGGTAGACTTCCGAGCCTGGCTCGCAGACCAGGTGAAGTTCAGCCGGAGCCTCGTCATCCCGCAGGTCCCGGAGAAGCCGAGCTTCCTCGAGACGTTCGCGCCGTTCAAACTCTTGGGGCGCGTGGGGAGCAAGAAGGCGCAGTGCACGGTGGCGATGCACGTGCACGGGGTGGACAACTTCCCCAAGGACTTTGAGGGCAAGGAGCTCGTCGTGCAGTGGCTGCGCCGCGGCATGTCCGTCGGCACGAGCCCCATGGTGGTCCACCGCGGCGTGGCGCGCTTCGAGCAGACGTTAACGATGTCGTGCACCATGTTCTTCAACGCTGGCGCGCAGGGGACGGTGAAGTTCAAGCGGAAGGCGTCCACGCTCTGCGTGCAGATGCTGAAGCCCTCCGGGATTGGCTACGTCGCGGAGCTCGGACGGCATTCCGTGGATCTAGCGAAGCTGCTGCCCGCGGCGCTGCACGAGAGGGAGGGCCAGCCGGTGACGCTGAGCTTCCAGCTCGCGGGGTTGGCGGAGGGGGCGGTCATGGTTGCGACGTTCGGGTACGAGTTACAACTCGCCCGAGGCGTTTCGTACATCGCACGAGTTGACACGAAGTCGTTCCGCCTGTACGCCGCGACCGCGATCGCCGCGGCCGCCGCTGCGGTGTCGCCCACCGGCAGCCCGCAGGGGAGCCCACAGGCCAGTCCGCGCGGCGGGAAGGACAATGACGAAGCGTCGCCGAAGAAGAAAAAGCTGTCGTTCTCCCTCTACCAAGCGCCGGCGGACCGCTCCGCTGCACCGCAGAGCGCGCGGGGCCAGGGGGACGCGCGCGGGACCCGCGCGGGCCCGCTGATGCGGATGATTTCCGGGGGGAGCGCGATGCGGACGGTGGTGGAGGAGGAGGAAGAGGAGGAGGAGAAGGCGAAGGGGAAGGAGACGCGGACGGCGGGGGGAAAGGGGCCAGGCGGAGTGGGTGGAGTGGAGACGGTGGGGGAGAAGGAGGCGAAGGGGGAGGGTGACGCGGTAGATCTGGCGGACGTTCTTGCGGAGGGGGAGGGGTTGAATGACGAGGAGGAGGAGGAAGAAGAGGATGATGAGGATGAGGAGGAAGATGAGGAGGAGGACGATGATGATGATGACGACGATGACGAGGAGGACGAGGAGGACGAAGAGGAGGAGGAGGAGGAGGAGGAGGAGGAGGGGGGTGTGGAGGTGAAAGAGGTGATGGCGGGATACGCGGTAGAGAGGGACTCGAGCATTGAGCGCACGGTGCGCGTGGATCCGGGCACGGCCGCCACCACGGCCACCAGCAGCGCGTTTTCAACCGCCTCTACCACCACGTTTGACTCGGCGAGCTCAACGGGCGACGGCAGGTCGCAGCAGTCGCAGGGGTCGCAGGGGTCGCGCATGGCGCAGGCGATGCGGGAGTTCGAGTGGACTCTGCAGGCGGAGCACTCGAAGCTGCACACAGCCGCGCCCGCGCCCGGGGACGAGCGCAAGGGGCTGGCGTGCGACGGCGACCTCGTGCTGAGCTGCGAAGACGCGTATAACGGGGATGCAGCGAAAGCGGGAGGCGGGGCAGGGGATGGGGGCGGGGCAGGGGATGGGGGCGGGCTGGAGGAGGAGATGGACCTGGTGTCGGACGAGCTCATGGAGCTGCTCTTGCTCTCGGGCGCGCTGGACGGTGGGGCGGGTGGGCTGGACGGCATGGGCGGCGAAGGGGATGACGAGGAGGATTTAGGCGTGGACGGAGGCCTGCTGGGAGTGGCGCAGGGGCTGCTGAGCCCCACGCGCCAGGCGTCGAGCCGAGTGGGGAGTAACAGTGTGAGTATGAGTGAGAGGGAGGGGGAGGGGGAGGGGGAAGGGAACTGGGCGGACGGGGGTGGGGAGGTGTCGTCTTTCGCAGGCGAGGAAGAGGAAGAGGAGGAAGAAGAAGAGGAGGAAGAGGAGGAAGAGGAAGAAGAGGATGTGTTTGACGGGGAAGGAGAGCGAGGAATGGCGATGTGCAATGGTGCTGGGAGGGAGGGAGCGCAGGAGGAGGAGGGGGGCGAGGGCGACGACGACGATCCGTTGTCGTTTATGGTGAGGGAGGCGGAGGAGGAGCAGCAGAAGGCGGAGATCGAGGAGAAGAGCCGCCGCAAGGCGCGCCTGCTGGAGAGCGAGGAGGAGGCGGCGCTCATGCTGCAGTTCCGAGGGAAGTCCGGTACTGGCGGTGCTGCTGCTGCTGCTGCCTTTGCTGCTGATCTTGCCCCTCCCACTGCATCCGCTGCTGCCGCTCCTGCACCTGCTGCTGCTGCTGCTGCGGCTGCGGCTGCGGCTGCAGCGGATGGTGATGCGGGTGGCTCCGCTGCTGCGGGCAGCAGCAGTGCGCTGGTGGTGGCGGGGAGAGGCAGGGGCGCGCCCAGCACCGCCTCAGCCTCCACCACTTCCGCTTCTTCTGCTGCATCTGCTCCCCCTGGTCGCAAGCGCTGGGGTGCAGCGGGGCCGCTGGCCCTAGGAGGGCGGGGCAGAGGCACCAGCAGCAGCAGCGCTGGCACGCTTGTGCCCAGTGGCCGCGGTAGGGGGACGCTGGGCGCGGGACGGGGGGCAGGGGGAAGGGGGCCGGCTGACAGTGCAGGAGAGAGTGAAACTGCTGGAGAGAGAGAAGGCAGGCGGGTGGCGCGAGGGGGGGAAGGGGTGGGGGGAGGAAGAGGAGGTGCAGAAGGGACTGGGAGTGGGGGAG